>JALRMF010000252.1:0-72093 GCA_026120015.1 Dendrostoma leiphaemia | reverse complement strand
TCTTCTAATCTATCCTCTTTTAACTATACTATTAAAATTATATAAACTTTAACCTTTCTTTCTTTTTTTAAAATAAAAATAATAAAACTATTAACAATAACGCTAAAGCTGCTATTAATAAAAAAACAATACTTATGCCGCTTTAGCCACATAAGCAAAAATAGCTACTAGGCTTTAAAAACAAACTAAAAAAGAAAGTCGCCGCCTATATTACTATTATTGCCTATATTACAAAAAAAGAGAAAGATAACTATAAACTAGCTATTAAGCTATAAAATAATAGCGTTATTATAGCGTTAAAACCTTTATTTAAAGAATTTAACATACGTAAAATAGAAAATCTTATTAGCTAAAGCATTTTTAGCTTTAAGTAATATAACAAAGCTAAGCATAATAGCCACTGCATATTTAAGTTTTATATTATTTAAAAAATTAAAAGTAAAGTCTTTAAGCCTTATAAAAAGTTTCGCCTCATTATTTAAAGCTACAACGATACAGCTAAAAAAGCCATCCTTACACAATTATCCACAATTTAACATATAAGCCAGCATTTGCTTTTTACCCTAGCACCTTTATTTCTAAGTTAAAAAATAATACTTTTACTTTATAATATTACGCAAGCCTACCTATAATTACAAATAAAACTATTTTATATTGTTTTAACTATTGTTTTAAATAAATTAAAATATAAATACCCTGCTAAAATGATTATTTAAGTAATTAAACCGCTATATAGCATTGCTAAGGCAAGAGTATACTAGTTTATAATATATTAAAGCTATTACTAAAAAAAGCTAAGCATAAAAACGTTAACCTATAACTTATATCTTTTAATTATAAAAGAGCTATTATTATTATTTAGTTTAGTAAATATATAAATAAACGATACTCTAATCTTAGCAATAACTTCTTTTGCAACTGTTAAAAATAAAGAGCTAAAGAAAGCTAAGTTCTAGGTAAAACCTAAAATACTACTAATAATAAAAATACTCTTTAAATTTAATAGCGCTAAATTATCACTTAATAACAATAACCTTCTTTTGCAACAAAAGAGTTAAAGCATAAAAATTATTATTATTAACGCTAAGTTTTTAAACTGCACTTAATGCTACTTAAAATAAAAAGCCTAAGGTGCTTATATTGCCTTAATTTATTAGCTAAAGGCGGCATTTAACCTTTCTACTACTACTTAAACTTTAAACTTTAGCAAAGCTAAGTATGCTACGCTAAATAAGCACTTTGCCTAGTAAGCAGGCAACCTTTAATAAAGCTTATAATATATACCCCTTAACCTTTTAACCACTAAACTTTTTATATTTATAAACAGCTTATTTATAAATACTAAAAATTTAAGCTTTTAGATTAGATTTATATTTATCTTTGCAAACAAGGATGTTTATATAAATAACTAATTTATAATTTAAGGCAACTTTATCTACTAAAGCTTTACTAAATGCAAAAGAGTTACTTAAAGCATTTTAGCGTTAAAGATTTATAGCATAATTAACGATTTTAACGTTAAATGAGCAATTGTAACAATAGTTTAACTAATTATAAACCAACTTAGTTTTTTACTTATTTCCCTTATTATATATATAAATTTATACTTATTATATAAATGCTTTATTAAGCTTAATATAATAAAAAAGAAGCATTTAATAATTAATATAATAGCACTTTAGCAATTATATAAATAGCAAAAGATTTTAGAAATTAAATAGATTAATAAGAATAACAACTTAGCTAACACTATAACTAAAGCGTTGCTTAATTAAGCTTTAAAACAGCTTATTAACAACAATTAATTAGCTATACAAATAAAAAAATTTATAAAGAAAGCTATAGACTAAAGTAATAAAAGAAAAAAAGAAAAAAAGGATAGAAAAAAGAAGCATATATGTATATAGCTAACCTTATTAAGCAGGCAATTGCTTATTTAAAACGTTTCTATATAATAGTAAGAGAAAGTATATAATTATATAGCTAGTAAAAAAAAAAAAATTGCTAGTATAGATTTATAGCTAGAAGAAAAAACCAGGCCTACGTTTGCCTAATTAGAAGACTAGTCCAACGCAGACCAGCGCTAGCCGGCTATAGCTAGTGCGGAATGAAGGGAAACATAAGCTACCTCCTATGGCTTTATTCTCTAACGTAAATAGCCTCCCTTCCTTTTAACAACCACTAATTATAAATAAACTACATAACCAATAGTGCACTATTTAACTAAGTAAAACCCTACCAACATTGCAGCCTATATATTAACAAAGCAATTAATTTTATTAAAGATAAATATAATAGTTTTAGAGTCTAATAGTATACTATTTCTAAAAGAGTATAATATATTAATATTTATATTGCTAAGTACTGTTTATATAATTGCTAGGAATCTTTTATATATATACTTTTATACACGTTAATTGCTTTTCTTTTTAGCTCTTAATGCCTTAATCTTCTATAGTAAGTCTTTATTCTTTTATATTCTTTTTTTAATTATCTTTGTTTTTTTAATTAAACGCTATTGCTTAGAGGCTTATTCTAAAAAAGTAATATAATAGTTAACTAAGTTATAAGCTTTTAAATAAGCTTTGCAAAAAGGTTTTGGCTTTTTTCTTTAGTTTGCTTTGATATTATTGCTTAGCTGCTTATTTCCTTTAGTTTTTTAGCCTCTTTTCTTATAAAATTCTCTCTTAACACAAAAGTCTTTTTGCATGCCCTTAAGCTAACTTTTATAATTTAACAGTAACTTTTCCTTTTATTTATATTGCATAGCATAGGCTATATATATGCCCTAGACTATATGCTTTATAAAGTAGATAAAGAGTTAAATTTTGCAACAAAGGTTTGCGGCAATTACTTTATATCTTAGTATATTATTTTTAATTTCTTTTTGCTAAGCAAGCTAATAGCTAATTAGCTAACTAATTAAAAGGTTTCTTAAGCTTATAAAAAAGTCTAAGGTTTATATTATAGCATTAAGCACCTAGGCAATCTTATAGTGTTTTCCTATAGCTATTATTTCTTCGTAGGTTATAATTTAGTCTTTTAGCTTAGCAAGAGATATTTTTATATACAGCCTTTAAATTACTTTATTATAGTTTTTGCTAGCTATAATAGCCTTATAGAGAATTTTAGCCTTTGCTATTTTATAAAGGTTATTATACTACTTTGCAAAAGTTTATTTAAATTAATAATATATAATATAATATATATTTAAAACTAAGGATATAATTTAGCTTTGCAAAGCTTTCTTTTAAATATAATGCTAGTTTTAGCGTTTTATTTTATATTCCTATGCATAAGTATCTTTGCAAAAATTCTCCTTTTCTTTAATAGTTAGCTAAAAAACCTTTGTAAGCTTGTTAGTTTCTTAGAAAAGGGCCTTATAAAAGTAATCTTTAATATACAGCCTTTTTAATTCTTTTACCTAAAGCTTTCTTTTATTTCTTTTAATAAATTTTTAAAGGTTATAAACCTTTGCTTTAGTTTTAAGCAAGTTATAAAAAACGTCTTAGTTAGCTGGGGTTTTATAAATAATATCTATAAAAAGTTTTGCAAAAGTTAAGTTTAATGCTATTTCTTCTTAGCAGAGATATAAATTATAAGTTTTATTCTGCCTTATGTTACGCGCACTTTTAACTGCAAATTATTATAGTTATAAATTAATATCTCTTTTTTTTTTTTATAGTATATAAACTAGGGTATTTGATACAAGCGGGTAAAGAGATTTTTATATACCCAGAACCCCTGATCTACCCCTGAATAGCCGGTCCGTGGGTTTATCCGCAGAGGCCCCTGCTGGCCGTTTAACAGGGGCAGGGGGGCAAAACCCCAACATTACGTAGCTGTGCGCTTAAGACGCCTTGGCAAACTGTATACATAGATCCCCCGGCCCGTCTGCGTACTACATACCCCAGGGTAGGTATGATCGAAGGATTCTTTAGCGCTATCTACATAGTAGTAGAGCTTTCATGCGGCAGCGAGCCTGGGGTACTGTAAGGCGACCCGGCAATGATAGTCCCCGTTTCCAGACCAGGGCGCGTAACGGTCACACACTAAGGCGGCATGCCTTGCGGCGTAAGAAAGCAAGCGCATACCGATACTATAGGATTGCGGCGCTTACGGCAGTGGAATAAGGTTTTCAATGCAGCCAACGGCATCTCGCCGGAGCAGCAAAGTGTCGCTGAGCGCATGGGTGCCCAGGAAGTGGTGGTCAGCAAACGGTACTGTACCAAGATGTGCAAGGCCTTTTTGTGGAATAGGACAAGGCGATGGACGATGGCGATGTTCCATGGCATGCGGGCTGGCGGGTTGGTCGCAACGATGTATCGAGCAATATTGTCGGACCCCCACCCTGTGGCTCTCCGGGGCTCACACGGCACTGCCCTGAACCGTTGATCAGCAAAAGCACCACGCAGGTGCATGGTGATGCTTGGGGGTACCGGCAGGGGATAAGGCGTTGGATGATGGCGACATTTCAACGGGAGGCGGGTTGGTTGTATTTCAGCACCAAGATCTTAGCTTGCCGAGCCACACCCCTGGACCCCTACTTACTTGCGGTCAAACGGCATTCAGAGCTGAAGACCGGCCTTTCCACACCGTCATCTTCGCGGAATAAGATTGAGGAGACAATCGAATTACTCGAATGGCCTGACATCTACCGATAGGACAGGACACGCTCATCATGGCCGACCAGACTGTTGACCTCATCAAGCAGTTGAACTCTCTGAGCACGAAGCTGTCTTCGGCGGGGGACGATCCAGGCCCCAGACACGAGGCCCTCCAACTGAGCCGAAGGCTCACCGCGAGCCTCGAGGAGCCTGTGAATGTGGCAATAGAACTCGCGTTCTCGGTGAGCCCCCTCCCTTACTCGATCTGATCTACCTTGCCTTTGGGTTGAAGGCCCCGCACCTGGTCGATGTCAGCAGCACTTGTTAACCATGGGAACAGCCTTTTTTGGCTGTTGCTGCAAGGATAGCCGTAGGCTTGGATCTCTTCAAGCTCACCGCAGACAAGAATGGCCCGATAACATCCCACGAATTGGCATCTTCCTCTGGCGGCGAAGAGCTGCTGATTGGTACGACACTCTAGTCCACGAGCAGAAGGTGCTCAAGTGAATCTAGGTTAATAGCATTGCAGTCCGAGTCTTGAGACCCCTGGCATCCATCGGCTTCATCAACGAGGTGGGAGACAAGACATGGGAGGCGAACCCGGTTACGAAGGCCATGGCCATGGAAGAAATCGCTGCCGGGCATCGCATGGTGTATGACTTGACCGCGCCCTGTCTCTCTCAAGGTCACGGACTAACGCCATTTCACAGCGGAGAAATGATTGTAGGCGCTGCGCACAAGGCACCAAACTATCTCCGCGAGGGTGGCTACCGCTGTCCCACGGATCCTCGTGATGGTTTCATGCAGTACGCCTTTCAGACGAAGATGACGACTTTCGAGCTGTTCAGCTCGATCCCGAGGATCTTCAAGGACTTCAACAAGTTCATGGGCAGTACCATGGGAGCAAGAAGCTACTGGGTGGACTGGTACCCAATTCAGGAACGTCTCCTTGATGGTGCAGACGCCAACTTAGCTCTGGTGGTAGATGTAGGTGGTGGCAAGGGCCAAGACCTGGTCGCATTCAATGCCAAATATCCGGGCCAGGGACGACTTGTGCTCCAGGACTTGGCCCCCGTTGTAGAGAGTCTCACGGATATTGACCCGGAGATTGAGCCTATGGCTTACGATTTCTTCACGGAACAGCCCGTTAAAGGTATGTTAAGACCCTCTTTCTCCTGTACATCGAGCGTTGTCAAGACTTGAGCTAACTGAATTACAGGTGCCCGATCGTATCTTTATCATCACATCTTGCACGACTGGTCGGATCCATACTGTCTGAAGATTCTGGAGCAATTGAAACCCGCCATGAAACCGGGATACTCCAAGCTGCTGATTCACGAAGTGATCCTCCCAGAGCAGCACCCTGATACGTTTTCAGTAGTCTTTGATCTGGTCATGATGTCATTCAACGCCGGGGCGGAGAGGACGGAGACTCAGTGGAAAGGGTTGCTTGAAAAGAGTGGTTTCGAGGTGACCAAGGTGTGGCAAGCTCCACAGGTTGGTGGTGACGGTCTGATTGAGGCAACTCTGAAAGTGTGATATGATGTATCTGAACTCGGCACCAAGGAGTTTCGAGTGCGACGCAGCTCGTGCGTTTGGAGCTGTAGGTACCTAGGTAGATACTAAAGTAAACTTCATATACGAAAGACTCCACATTTTCAAGCAGGAGGATGGTCTGCCTCACACATATTTAGCTGTCCTGACTGTACGGCTCTGGATATTTTACACGGAGAGGACGTCATCTGAACCTGGTCTCTGCAGCTGGTCCACATCAAACAGGTTGAACATGCGTTCTGATGCCCACGTATCCAGGGCCTCCCAATTAGCACAAGTATGCATATCAACATCGAAATTCGTGGGGTAAAACCCGGACTTGTCATCCGGGTGCTGGGCTGTGTTGTTGATCCACCGAAAGGTTACCATTGAGAGATCTGGCTGGCACATCAATGCCTCGCGGATATATTCAACGCAATGGTCTGGGCTCCCGTCAGCTCGATTCTTGTCGATACCACCTAGGTATCTCGGTTGACATACCGACGTGTTTTGCCTCCCGTTGCATCGCATCATCCGGTTTTCCGTGGTGATAGTATTCCTTGAACAGCATCCGCTTGACTTTCTTCTATAGTAGTGTTCATGTTAAAAGATTTGGCCCGACAGCGCTCATGACATTCCTCCATGCGCGCGACGTACCAAGCAGTGCAGAGAATGATACACACTGAGGGAGGCGATGCCCTCGGACCCATCCTTTGTATAGATGGAGGTTAAATTCCTCTCATCGAGATACCCCCTGGGGACCCTTATGTTGTCATCTAGAAAGCCAGGGCAGAATTTCATCAGAACTTTATCTCAGAAGATTTCACTTGATTTGAGGCCTCGGGCCACGCATGTTGACTTACTTCGGAGGAGGTCATGCCACGCTTTGTCAAGCGATGGCCGTGGATCGCCGGTAAGAGGATTACCTTCAATATTCGTTGGGAATCGGCGTTGTTCCCAAATCAGACCGTTCCTGCTGGGCACTTCGGGAACTTAGCCTGAGCTGTCTGCATCCACGGCGGGTGTTATGGATTCGAAGCACCGGCGCGAGGCTGTTGGATGCTCCACACTTACGAGAGTTATAAACGTGACCTTCTGTGACTGGCGTTTGATAAGCCTGGTCACAAATGATGGAGGTACGGTTGTAAAAGATCACGAGGAGGAACATGATTGAATATAGTGTTATCAATGTTCCGTGGACATAAAGTGGCCTGAAAGACTTTCTTCGGCGGAGAAGTATAGAATCTTCATTGTCAAGCAGAGGCTGGTCGGACTGGCCCGAGGCCTCTTCATTCTCAATGTGGGCGTCCTTTGAGTACGGCATGATCAACAAGTGCAGACCGATATTTGCCTGGGTAGGCAAAGCACAGGTTCATGTGCCAGAGAGGCAGAGACGCTCGGGATAAATTTTGTGGCGCCCAGGTGATTGCCGTGGGATGAACTTGATGCCCGGCACTTGCTAGCACACTCGTACCCAGCTCGGTTGGCTTCAGGGTACATACATATGTACAGTAGATAGGAGCATTTGAGGCGCATGAAGCTAGACTGTAGCGCTGATGCTGAGAGCGTCATGTTGTACGGAGCTTTCTCGGACGTTGCATAGCAGTGGGGCGCAGGCGGCCATGGGACAGACATTGGTATTCTTCTTCTTCTTAATTTTTATTCTTATTTGTCTGGAAAGGAGGTTGCGGGCCTCCTATTTTCTTCCTTGATTTTGCTCGCGCTCATTCATGTCACCACCCGTGCGGCTTTGCACACGTCGAACTCATGCGCGGCTATCTCCCTGTCGCCCAAGGCTCGACGCAGCCAACGGCCCGGCGAGAAAATCGGCAGGTGTTCTTCACATCCGTGGCCATTCTTCTTTCTTTTGCGTTGGGTCTGTTCGTTGGAACGAATCTTTCTACCAAGCCATACAAGACGGCCATGCTTCAGCAACCGGGCACCGACGTCCAGGAGGCCTTTACTACTATTCACACTACCTTCACCTACAACCGTACTTTTGGAGCGGATCCTGCAACTGATGGATCCACTACAGATGCCTGGGATTCAATAGTTCCACGTGAGTACCTATACACCTCTTTCCCATTCTTCGATGATCTTGAAAGCACTAATTGCGCATTCACAACACATCTAGTTGGGAAAGGTGTAGTTCAATTTCCACCTCACAGCGCTCAATTTTCGACGCTGTCTGTCGTGCACCAGCTGCACTGCTTGGTAGGTGTCCAACCTTTGCCACTGGAGCCCCCTCGAAGCGATCCTGCTGATTTCCTCCGTCCAGTGGGCTCTTCACCAATCATACTATGACGCCCCAGGCCGAAGTGCCAGGGGTGAGCCACAAGTTCCTCCTCATGTCCGGCACTGTTTTGACTACCTCAGGCAGAGCCTGACGTGTGCTGCCGATATGACCCTAGAGCCAGTTGACCCTGTGCTGGGTGGCGTAACGGGTTGGGGAAATCCTCGGACGTGCAGAGATTACAATGCAGTCAAGGCCTGGGCGGAGCAGCATCGCGCAAACAACCTGCGAGGGTTCTCACATGATTGATGGGCTCAGGGGGGCAGCCGGTCTTGAACAGTCTGCAGATGTGTACTTGATGTCCAGTACCGATACTTAATGCAGCTCTTGGAAGCCAAACTTCTGTCTGAACTTTACACAAGTTCCTCAACTTGTCCAGGTATTCAGTACCTCCTAGTCCCGCAGCCAAGTGGTTAGTAGGGTCGGGGCTGATGGCCGAGACCCGAGGGTGTAATAATGAATCAGGGCCAGATTACGTATAATGTTGCAGCAGAGATAGGCAGTGAGACAGTCACCGGATAGTGTAAGCAGCTGAAATTGTGATATGATGTAGAGATATTGTCAGCTGGGCGGCCGCGACAACCTTGGAAGCCAGAAAGCCTCGCGCTTGAACGACTTCTATATGTGCCTAGCCATGTAGTGATGTAACGGTCTTGATCAGCACAAAATTACGCACCGAATAAATTGAATCTCGTATTATATGCCGATCTTAGTGCTCTCTTCTTGACGGCGGAATCTAAAATTTCAGCCTGGAGAGGCTTCGATCGACGAGAGGTTGCGAAACCCGGCAGTGCGCGGCCCCCATGTTGCCTTCCGCTCCCATGTGCTAGTGCATGTTAACCAAAAGCAGATGGTCGTCCGTAGTTGCACTGCTTTTTCGCGAGTATACAGAGCCTTGTCGGGCTGGCGTGGTTGCAGTCGTCAGCACGCAGCTGGGAATGACAGACAGAATGTTGCCGTCTTGTCCAACCGTTTGTCATGAATCCTTGAAGCCTACCGTTGGTGATTCAGATGTGCATATAACCGTTGGTGAATCGGATGTGCATTGGCGACTGGTTGGTACCTAAGCCCTACATCGGTTGTGCATTTGCATATGCAGTCGGATCCTTCACACCAACGGTAGCCTTGGGATAGTCTCTTCCAGGGTTCGATGCTCTCGGCGATTACTTGCCTTGACGGACGTGCACGACAGGAGCCTAATGCCACTTCGTCTCCAGACGAGCACCCACGAATTTGCAGATCTGTAAGCACTAGACAATCTTCAATGGATATTCCCCGAGGTGACCCGGCACTTGGTGGAGGCCGATTGGGTGTAGTCAATGTAAATATAAAGTCTTTCGACGCCCACGGGCGGTAGTGAAAGCTCTGCACGGAAGCTTGTTCATGACAACTTTAGAAGTCCCATCTAAACACTCTTCGTTCTCAAATTCGCAGGCACTTTCGTCCCCTACCCAATAAAGAAAAAATGAAGATCACGCTCGTTTTCGCGTATCTCATGACTGCCGCCGGCGTCATTGCCCTCCCAAGTACGTGACTATAATGTTCATCAAAAGTACCTAGACGGTGCTAACAAGCCAAACGCAGTTGGGGATTCTGACGAAGCCGTCGCGTACCCGGCTTCCATTGATCAGTCCTGGGTTGACACAACTACTTGAACGAATATGTAATGGAAGCAGAGGTTGATGGTTACGGGAAGAAGGATATCTGTCCGGGTGCTCAAGTAGTTGCTCAATGCTGAGATGAATGTCTCATGCCGCTAGAAATAAGAACTGGATCTTGTTGAATTCGCTCCTGCAGATACATGGTCATGTGAGCACGAAGATCTATCCTGGCCTCTCATAGGGACTAGAACTTTTGGATGTACTCGGTGCAAAGTGTACACGTAGGTGCAAGTGTTCAGGGATTCCAGAGATGTCAGCTCGGTGCTACTTAATTATGTACTTATTAGTTCTCATTAGGAAGTATTCCTAGCCTGCAAGCTACTTACCTGACTATCCCTGTATGCCGACGTCCCGAGCCGCCTGGGTCGACTAGCCACGCATATGGGGAACCATTGCCGCAAAGGTGCTCGGTTATCTTGTCGCCTGAAGGAAGAGGCGCATGTGATGTATAGCCCAGCGTCGATCGTTGCCCGGAAGATTGCGTAATTCTGCCCAACGGAGCGTATCCGGATGGGCCCACCTGTGAAGCTGAAGTCCCGATTGCGCCTCACGCGGTTCGGGGTGAGTCCAGGATGTGGTGCATCCCACCGCCTGTGTCCTGCCCCTCTCATACCCTCAGAAAGTCATATTGCAGTTCTTCACTGTTTTGTTACGGGAATGCTCCCGTGCAAGTCACACAATGGCAAGCTTTTCGAGAGATTACGAACGTATTTCCCCAGAACCTAGTGAGGAGTGGAGCGAGGGCGATGATCAGAAAGGACAGCTACGGCGAAGCCTCCCGTATGGCTATGCCAGTGGCTTTGAGGTCTCGAAACGCATCCCGATACTGGCATACGTTCTCCTGGTTTCTGTGATTATCAACCTGATTCTTTCGATCTGTGCCTTTCCGAACATTTGGCAACGTGAAAGCGCTTCATACTTTGGTACGTATATGGATTATTACTTTCTCATTGTCCTTTGTCTTCCCCGTCCCTCTTTACCACCCCATTTCGCCCTCTCAATCCAACAGCAGTCTTCCTCACCCACTTTTGCCACAAGTATCACAGGTCAAGTTGCTAACCTGCACGGCTCACGGCTCAAAGCGGGGCTAAAACGCGATCTGCCTATTCAAATATACCCAGAGACTCAATATACCGACACCAATATCACGGCCACTGCGGAGCTATGGGAAAGCCTGAGCGGAGATCCTGGTGTAGTCGCACTATCGTCCAGCTTTGTGAAAGATAAAGGCCTACCGCATGCGATGCGTTTCCCATGGGATGAAGATAAGGGCGTGTACCTGCTCCAGGGGTTTCATAACTTGCACTGTCTCGTGAGTGAGAGGCCCTGCAATCAACTCCATCCGGCGTCGAGTGGAAGCAAACCTTCTGACCACCTGCATCCAGCGCACTCTCTTTCGTTATATCAAGTACGTGGAAACTGGCGAGCCGCAGAGAATCGCGCTTAGCCATGCGCTTCACTGCCTTGACCAGCTGCGGCAGGACGTTGTCTGCAACGCCGACGACACGCCACGGTACGCTGGGTTCCAACCTGGAGACACTCCAACCACGGGGTCAGGGCAGGTCCGCAAGTGCAAGGATTGGGGCGAGTTAGCGAAGTGGTCGCTTGCGAACACCGCCTGTTTCGAGCATCATGATGAAGTCCCGGGTCCCATGATAGAGAGATTTAAGTCATGTCCTGATGGGCGGGTGCTCTGGCCAACGAGAGATGATTTGAAAGAGACCACTGGTAGTACAGCATAGTGGGGCCTAGAGTCTGTTCACTCCGAAATCTGAACAGTACCCAAGTAATGTTAGATCCACTTCAATTGCTACATATGTCCTGTTGAGAATCTCGTGGAGGAGCTGGCTCTTGTCTATGTAGTCTTGCATCCTGAAGTGTTCAAGTGTCGCGTACGAAAACACAGCATATTTTCAAGAACTTTCGCGTCATGATCAAAGTGGGCAGATTGTGATATATTGAAGTTATGTATACAACACCTCGATCTTGGTAACCCCGAGGCAGAGAATTCGTGTGGAAATACTGATTTGGGAAAACGAAACGCTCTTCAGTTCGCTACGGGAGCTGGAAAGAGGGATTTGGTCATTATTGCCGAGAAACTTGTTGGTAGAACTTTACAGGCTAGATCTACAGGGAAATTGTAACAATCACTGCTGCATTCCCGGGAGTTCAAGAGTCTTAGAGTGCCAAAAGGTCTATATTGGCATACACGGTGCTCGAGAGCATTTTTACACCGAGATGTCCCTGTAAATCCTACTTTTCTTTTGGCTGACGTTTCTCTGGCAAACGGTCTGGGGTTTCTGTTGGACATATTGTGTCCTGGACCCATTGTTGTTGTAGCCTCCCACTCGTATAGCGGTGCCACTCGGGACCGACTAATGCTGGTTTCAACCATAGCTGTTTCATTGAAAGGAAGGAGGGGAAGGTTCCAAGTCTGACTCGGACTGTTCGCCAACAGGGACAGATGACTCAAGTAAGCTACCGAGTCTGCCCAGGCAGTATCCTTAAACCTGAAATGGGCCGTACCAGTTCCTCCGACAGGCCACACATCGTGTGGCCGCTGTGGCTCCCGCCCTGGAAATCCAGCCCCTTCAAGAGCTCAGGAGTGAAACTTTGTTCAAATTCTCACCGGCATATGCATAGGGATTTCCGAGCGCCTTAAGTTCGTCTTCGATGTCCATGAGCCGGTTGGACTTGGCAACCCTTTCGCCTCGAGCCGGCGGACCCGTCTTCAGGTGGCCTGTGCCAAGTTATACGGTGATGTCGGCGATAAAGTCGTCGGTGGTCTGCCCGGAGCGATGAGACACAAAGGCATTCCAGCCGAGCTGGCCGCAGAGATTTTGTCTGACAGCACCCACAACATCAGCGTGCTGCCCACCCGGCCTCGATGCAAATTTGAGGTGTCGGTGTTTTCAGAGAATTTGTTGCAAAATGTTGTGAGTCTGTGGATTACGCCGCAATGGTCTCGCTCACCGTGCCGATTTGATTCACCTTGATAACCCTGAAAGGGCAGGGTGTTGCCTGACTGCGCGCCGCCGTTGAGCACGTTGAAAAATGGCACGGGCATGATGAACCTGCCGCCATCGCTGCCCCCAGCCTCGCGCCGTAGAAAGTCGTAGAGAGGCACGCCAGCGCCGTCTGTCCCCGCGCGCACACACGGCATGCTCACGCCGAGCATGGTGTTGGCTCACAGCTTGGTCTTGTTCTCGGTGCCGTCGAGCTCCCTCAGAAGGGCGTCGATGTCCTTGAGCTGGGTCCGCGGGTCGAGCTTGCGCTCTACCAGGGCGGGGCCAATGATGTCCTCGACGTTCTTGACGGCGGTCTGCACGCCCTTGCCCCAGTAGCGAGCCTGGTCGTTGTCCCTAAGCTCAAAGGCTTCGTGCTGACCTGTGGGTGCTCCGCATGGTACCCATGCTCTGTATTTGCCTATCTTAACGGTCAGTAAAAACTCCCGCCGTGGTGAACAAATCAAGCCTGGATATGGCTAGAGTGGTAGGGTGTCAGCGGCTGTAGGGTACCTTTCTCTGTGAACACATCGACCTGGACCGTCGGGTTCCCCCGAGAGTCCAGTCGTTCTGCGGCGCGGACGGAATTGATCATCTCTGCAGCTTCGATACTGATCGGTCGTCCTCGTGGTGAGTTGTTTGACGATGTTTGTGAATCGTTATGTCCAGCTCGCGTAGTACTGATACCTCGAAATGCTCCCGCCGGAGAACCTAGCTGTTCACTGTGACGACAACTCTGGAGTCGAGTTTTATCAGCCCACTGGGTTGGTTGTGAGCAAGATTTCTGCACCTCGCATGGCGGATCGGCTGGTTACCGTTGCCCGGTGAGGCGGCACGGAGGGAAGCAGTGAGCGCCCGCCTAATCGGGTGACCTCAGAGGTGACGGAGGAGAGAAACTCGTTAATGTGAGGTGAACCAGTGAAACCTGAGTATTCAGAAAACCCATCACGCTACTTTTCAAGGCTCTCTTGGGGCCATTGTCGTACAGCTGTGGTCTTGTAAGACTCGAAATGAAATCCGGAGACGGTATGTCCTTTCAGCAAAAGAAAAGTAGTATATCTTAGCAGGTGTGTATCTAAAAGCATTTCTGGTAGTACATGTAATCAAGACGGGCGGGCTGCCGTCGTAATCCTTCTTGTCCGATTACTTAGTAGGCTTAGCGCCCCTCAAGCCACCTGTTCCATGCTCATCCGGGCCCCGACTCGGACCCGGGTCGACCGACCTCCTGAAATCTGAATAAGGGCTCGCTCCGCCAGGGTGCCCTCCTTGTACACTGGACTTCTTTCTCCATACTTTTTCCAAATCAACCCACTCCTGAATCATACTGCACTTTGTCATACTCATCCCCCAATGCGATGCTGGTGGGAAAGTGTGGACTATGACGGTGGCTGGCAGGCCCCGACAAGAGTCAAGAACACGGCACCGCTCGAGCTCACATCTTGAATTCACCTTCACTTGGGAACCACCAGAAGCATTCACTATTCAGTATCCATAACTGAGACGAGCATGGTAGGAAAGACTACATAATTATGGCCGCAGTCACTCACGAGGAAATAGCGTCACAGTAACTGCTGCTTTGCAGGATTGGAACTGGCCCAAGCACTCCTGGGCTCCCCGTATATTATTTGGCTCTGTGTCAAAGCTTTGGAAGGCCTGTCGATGTATGTGGCTCGAAAACAATTGATATCATCCCCTTCACTCTACCTAGGTACTCATAAACTACTACGCATGGAATCCCGACCCTTGAGATGTTCACCATCATTGATTTGAACCTGTGTAAGTTGTAAGATGCTGCATACGGAGTACATATGCAGTGCGACCCGAGCCAGCTTCCAACGTTAAGTTCACAAAGTCCTACCTCCAAGAATATTGGTGCTTCAACTGGTACTTTCTGGCCCCCCGGCGGCCCCCCATGGCTTCTGCAGCACTGAGTTGATCAGAAGGAAACCTTCATTATACCAAGCCACGCTCAGTCTCATAGAACGTGAAGTCAAAGCTTAGTAACTACTTACCTAAGTACAGAGAGAGTGTCTATTAAGTAGTGCGCCACCGAAGACTTGATCTGCCTAATAAGGTTTGGGATAACACTAACGTTGCTTAACTACAACTTCATAGATGGTTGATACCGAGAACTGGGCTTCAGCATGTAATCCCGCTGCTTTTCTCATGGCACACCACTGCAGGCTATCATCGTGATTTGGCCCGGGCATGTGACTGCAATGAATATGATCAGTGTAAACCACCGTGGAAGATGCTGTGCCTGGTACTGATGAGAAGTCAAAAATGTGCTTCCCACCCTAATGTTCTGTACAGCCTGTCTCGCATTGACTTCATTTTATTAAACAGGACGGTCGTGCTCCACGAAGTCAATGACTTGGCCCTTAATACTTTAGTAATCCAGTCTTTAAATCCTCCCTCGCACGGACGTATTCTTGGCGCGGCCGGGCCCACCGGTGAATACGACTAAGAATAGAGCACGGAGCTGGCACTACGAGCTTGTTGTTTACCGTCGACTCAACGAAGACGCACCCATCAGCTGACAATATATCAAGACAATATGCCCGATGGGCTGTGCAGTTGACGCCGGACATTTCTCAGAGAAAATAAATAGGTGCTTGGCACTCTACCTAATGTACAGCCGGGCGATCTGACTTGGCAACCTATGGATTATTCGCACTGGCAAGTGGTCTTATTCTTGTACTTCGGCATCGAGGTGGAGGGTTTCTGTCGCTTCCAAGGTTTCTCGCGATGAGATAAATAATGTAATGGACGCCTCGTCGATCCTCGTTCTTCGACGACGAAGAGAGCATCTACTCTTTTTCCATCCACTCTTTGTTTCATCGCCATGGGTTCACAACATTCGTTTAAGGCAGTCTTTGCCATAATTTACTGGTTGCAACTTGCTACAGCTCAAGAGGTCATAACACAATGTCCCACGGAGAGTAGTTCGTACACAGGAGCAGGCGGAGCCAAATACGCTATAGTAAGGAACTTCCTCACACCCAAAATTTCCCAATGTTCTGTCTTGTGTGGGGTGTCTTATGAGGCAAATTCTCTTTGTGTCCCCCCCCCCCCCCCCGTGAGACACTTCCTCAGACACCTCTAAAGACACCTCGTGAAACTGTTCAAGTGCCAAATACTAACGAGTAACTGCGCTAGTGTCCTTCAAGCGATTTTCAAGGGCCGGCAGATCAAAACGTTGGTAACATTGCATCCGCAGATGCATGTGCCCAGCTCTGTGATGAGACCGCCACATGTCTGAAGGCCGTTTATGACACCGCTGGCCAATACTGTCAAGTCAAGAGCAACGGCGGCGACGATTTGCCCTGGGTTGAGAGTCAGGGTCAATATACCACCATTTACCTCAGCAACGCCCTGCCCGAGCAGTCGAACATTGCCAGGTGCCCCTACAACGAGACGTCCGCAGTGCACAACGGGGCGACATTCAAGACATGTCCGTATACGGATGTCCGCGGCGCTTCGACAGAAGAGGTCAACGACGTCGCGAGCACGGCAGCCTGTGCACAGCTCTGCGCGACGGCCGGGGCCGGCTGTGCCACGGCCGCCTACGACAGGGCCACCTCGGTCTGCCACCTCAAGGCCGACGCGACGACCAACACTCTGATCTGGCACACAAATAAGCAATTTGACGTCGTCTATCGGGACGTTGCTGTCGACCCGGCCACCAAGGGGTCTTGGTCCGATCTCATCCGAATGCCCTTGGTGCCCGTCGCAGGCTACATCGTGCCGGATTTTCCTCAGGCTTCGAGAATGCTCGTATGGTCAAGCTGGGGAGTCGATGCATTTGGAGGTGAGGGTGGTATGACTCAATTCGCGGATTACAATTTCGAAACGTGGGTAAAATCCCCCCAGCTTCAGTGATTCACTTACTGATTATTGTGGCTTTGTCTCTCAGGGGTGCGGTTTCGAAGAGGACTGTCACCAACACACAACATGACATGTTCTGTCCTGGTATCAGCAGTCTCGAAGATGGACGCATCATAATCAACGGAGGAAGCGATGCTGCCGCCACGACATTTTACGAACCAGACAGCAACACCTTCGTTAAAGGTCCTGAATTGAAGACTCCCCGAGGTTATCAAACGTCGACGACTCTGTCTGATGGAAGGGTATTCACAATCGGTGGAGCATTCTCAGGGCCGCGGGAATCGAAGGACGGCGAAATTTTCGACCCATCGTCGAACACCTGGACGAGCCTCCCCGACGCCAAAGTAGCTCCGATGCTGACGGTTGATGCCGAGGGTGCTTGGCGGACTGACAACCACGGATGGCTCCTCGGCTGGAAGAATGGCTCGTAAGTCAACGGCCTGACCCAAAACATATTCTCGTTTGCTATTTCTAACGCCAAACCTGCTATAGTGTATTTCAAGCTGGTCCAAGCAAGGCCCAGAACTGGTACGGCACAACCGGCAGTGGCTCCGTAAATCCTGCTGGAACAAGAGACACTCAAGACGCCATGTGTGGCGTCTGGGTCATGTACGAGCCGGGCAAGATCCTGAGTGCAGGTGGCTCCCAGGATTACACAAACTCGGATGCCATAACCAAGGCACATATCACTACAATCACGGAG
This sequence comes from Dendrostoma leiphaemia, assembly GCA_026120015.1. Classification (NCBI taxonomy): domain Eukaryota; kingdom Fungi; phylum Ascomycota; class Sordariomycetes; order Diaporthales; family Erythrogloeaceae; genus Dendrostoma; species Dendrostoma leiphaemia. The sequence goes on along the minus strand of JALRMF010000252.1, from coordinate 54,403 downwards.
CCAAATGAGCCTTCCGATGTCGAGGAAGTACCGCCTATGGCCTACGCGAGAGGCTTCGCAAACGCCGTCGTTCTCCCGGACGGGCAGGTTCTGGTCACCGGAGGTCAAAAGCGCTCCTTGGTGTTCACAGACACCGACGGTGCCCTGTTCCCAGAGGTATTCAACCCAGCGACGAAGAAATGGACGACTCTTGCGCAAGAAGCTGTCCCTAGGAATTATCATTCCATAAGCCTGCTGCTTCCGGACGCTACTGTCTTCAGCGGTGGCGGTGGACTGTGAGTGCTTTCCCTTATTGGAAGACAATTCATACTGCAATAAGTCTAACCGTTGGCTAGATGCTACGTTGCTCCGGTTGGAGCCAGCTCAGACGATTGCGACAAATCAGTCGATCACAAGGACGGCCAGATATTTTCACCGCCCTATCTTTTCAACGCTGATGGCACCGCAGCAGAGCGACCTGTCCTTTCGACTTCACAGGATTCCGTCAAAGTCGGTGGCAAGCTCACTGCCAATGTCGATCAAGCTGAGTCCGAACTAGTTCTGGTTCGCATCGGGAGCGTGACGCACTCGGCCAACAGTGATCAGCGACGCATTCCGCTGACGAGTGTAAGCGTCGAAGGTACTTCATATACTGCCACGCTGCCGGATGACAGCGGTATACTTCTTCCGGGGATGTACTACTTGTTTGCTGTCAGCAGCACTGGGGTACCGAGTGTGGCGAAGACGGTCCAAATCACTTTGTGAAATGCGGTGGCTTGGCTGGGCCGACTCTTATCCCATTAGTCATAATCTTTAAATGGACGCTCCTTTCTAGACATGTCGAATTGTAGCCACTCATGTTCCTTTACTTTTGTTTACAGCGTCTAAAGTCTATTCAAGATCACCTTTAGTGGGGCGTTTTGTGGGAAATGTAGAAGTTTGTACCAAAGTAGCAAAGGTAGCGGCAAAAGTGCTTCCTAGACTGACAATCTAGTCCTGGCGTCTCCAGCCGAGAGACGTGAAACTCAGCCCCATAATCTCAGTGAAGTTCGCTCAGAGCTTTAATCAATGCTCTTCATCTCTTTCGAAGATTCCCACCGTTTCTATCTTTTCTTTTTCTCCCCATGGTCGTTTTGTGACGCTACTGTTCAGGCCTGCGGAATGAGTTTGCAAGCGTTGGTTGAGAATCTCGTTAGCTAACTGACCTTCTACAATAGGCACGATGTGACCCGTGTTTTCTTGCTTGGATGATCCCTCATTCAAGAATATAGAAGTAGGCATAACTTGAACACGCACACAGAGCGGGGAAGAAAGTGACAGAATCAAGGGTCTACCAAGATATTCTAAAGATCGGTCTCTATGCTCTTTCTTCATTCGGCACTACCGGCTATATAAGTACTTACGGCATGGCAAAACTTGAGATGCATAATGTTCCGTCCCCCAATGCACACTGACATCCCTTCTGTTTACCCAATTGCTATAGTCACTGGCTGATTAGCCGTTAAAGACCGTTGAATTATTAACATATAATGATTCACTACTAGAGTAGGAAGATTAGTTAGTTAGTTAGAGCACTAACTTTAAATAACTAAAATTAATAAACTTAGTGACTTTAGTTAGTTAATATAAGTTAGTACTTTAGTTACTAGCTAACTAATAATTATTTTAAATAGTAAACGTCTTTCTACTTAGTTAATAAAGCTACTTTACCTAACTAAAGTTAATAAATTATAGACTTTAGTTAGTTAAACTTGAGTTAGTATTTTAGTTACTATAACGGCATGGCTATGTAGGTGCGGCTGGAACAACTTAAAGCAGTTGTTCTATTAATGTCTTTTGGCAGTAGCACTTGGTTTGCCGTACCTAACTAAGCCCGTCACAGTTACTTAAAACTAAGTGACTAATTTCCTGACTCTGTGAATTACCACGCACACTATGACCTTGAGTTTGCCTAGACCGCCTTGCCGCTTAGGAAGTTTGTCTTAGTCAGGGAGGTGGAGCCGATAGATTACGTTATCAATAGTTCGTTGCGGCTAAATGCGATCGTGACGACGGGTTTTGAAGAACACTCTGTCTGTGCCAGGTTCAGAGAACCCATCAGCGGAGTACACAAAGAAACATGGCTGCTGGTCCCGACGTTCCAACATGCCGGTGGGGCATCATCAGTATGCACCTGAGTAACCTCTGTCGATGGCTGGTATTTTTCGTGACTGACCAACCTCCGCAGCCACCGGCTTCATCTCGTCCTGGTTCGTAGCCGATCTCGCGCTGCCCCGCCCGGATGCCAAAGCCAAGCACATCGTCCAGGCCATCGGCTCCTCTTCGCTCGGCAAAGGCCGCGAGTTCGCCGCCAAGCATCTGAAGGACGCAGCGGTCCAGCCGGCCATCTACGCCAGCTACGACGAGGTGTACGCCGACCCGGACGTCGACTGCGTGTACATCGGCTCCCCGCATGGCTTCCACAAGCGGGACTGTCTGGCCGCCATCGCTGCGGGCAAGAACATCCTCTGCGAGAAGGCCTTCACCATCAACGCACTCGAGGCTCGCGAGGTTCTCGATGCTGCCAGGGCGAAAGGCGTGTATGTCGCCGAGGCCATGTGGCTCCGGCATCGGCCCATGGTGGCAGACCTGAGGAGGATGCTTTACGACGAGAAGGCCATCGGCGAGGTCTTCCGGGTCGCGTCAGATTTTCAACTGTACAAGGACATCGCGAACCTTCCCTCGACCTCCCGATACAAGAACTTGGCTCTTGGTGCAGGTACCTTGCTAGACATCGGCATCTACTGCCTGACATGGAACCTCTTAATGCTCGACCCGAATCCACCGAGTAAGCCGGAAACACCACAGATCATGGCCGCTCAAAGCTTCGTCCAGGGCATCGAGGTGACGACGAGTGCGATTCTCAAATATCCGAGCAGCGAGCGGCAGGGTATCATCACGTCAACGACTGAGAAGGCCAAGGGCGACTCCAACATCGTCGCCACCATCGAAGGGACGAACGGCTTCGTCGAGGTTGAGGGTGCAGCGCCCTCTCACCCGCATTCCTTCACTGTCTATCCGAAATGGACCGGGCCAGATAAGCCTGCGGGCCAGAAGTTCGACTACAAGCAGGCGGCGCAGGGCTTCATCTACGAGGCTGACCATACAGCCCTGGACATCGCAGCTGGACGTAAGGAAAGCGAGATCATGCCTTGGTCTGAAACGATTCGCGTCATGGAGATCATGGACGAGATTAGAAGGCAGGGTGGGACAAAGTGTCCTCAAGATCAGAGCTAGAAGAGTCGCTGCTGCTGGCATGCGCTCGAGGAGAGAACGCGGATAGAATACAATGGCCTGTAGACAACCATAGAAGACATTTTGAAGACCTCATGCACGGCGACAATTACAAGAGCCCTCTCCTTCCATTCACGAAGCTCCCCTGGAGTGGTGATGTTGCATCGGCTGGAGGTTTCATCGCGTTGACGGTTCATCCCAGCTTCCGGGTCCCTACGTGAGGTCTTGGATTGTTGCGCTGCGCAGAATTGGACGTTGAGTCCGAAAGGAGTTACGCTGAGCGCGTTGGAGAACCTCTCAATGTAATATGACCTTGCTTCGATATGGATTGTGGAATGCCCGAGTATTTGGGACGAAACAAAACGACCCTGGGGGTGGAACAACATTGGGGAAGGCCGAGGTAGTCGCATCGCTGTCATTTTGGGAAATTTTTGCAACGACCCGTTGTGACCATGAATAATGTGTAGGCATACGCCACACAAGCCTTAAAATCAGTCCAATATATATACAAGTGTCCGCCCACCATGGCGCCAAAAGTGTCGCAAGGAAAATTCTGAAGGTTCTCAGCACGCTCTTAACTCCATCCAATCACTTCTTCCTCGTTTCATCATGAACGGCACCACCAACGAGTTCAAGGACCTGCCTGAGGTCTATTGCAGGGCATGGGCGAATCGGGATCCGACCAGGCTTCTAGAATTATTCGCAGACGACTCTGTCATGACAGATCACGGTGCCCAAATTCATGTTCCAAGGAACTTCCTTGAGAGGCATCACAAACATTGGAACGGCGCGCACGAAAACTTCGAAGTCTATCTAGAGTAAGCCATTGTCCCTATTGTTACAGACCATTTGCTCTGTTATGCGAACACACATGGTCCCCTACAGACTCGTCCATGTTTTCTAACCGGGATGCCTCACAGCTCCAAGTATCCGATTTACTATGCACATCTGGACGGGAATGGAAATGGCTTCTGTAGTTTTCGGACGATTAATAAGGGCGTATTCGTCAATGACCTGGGCCGAAGGAAGGCAACCGGCTTGCCGTTCGAGTATTCAGGGGTGATCGACTTGGAGTTGAAGAACGGGAAGATTGTGAAGGCTGACGAGTGGCTGCGGGTACCATTCGAGGACAGCGTGTCTGCCGACAAGTACATTGCTATATCGGAGGAAAGCTTGAAGAAAGTGATGAGAAAGGACCTGCACGAAGCATGAAAGCACGTCAGTCCAAGTCGTAGGCGGCTTGTACCTAGGTAGTCAACGCTCAACTGGTGGAATCTGCAAACAAAGGCAAACATAACTTCCCACATTCAACTAACCTACGCAAACATTTCGTGAATCATGGAACAGAAGTTGCTATTAAAGATCGATGCATTCATGATACGGTTGTAATTGCTGGTATTATCTTATTTCCACACACAAAGGTGAACAGATATCCCCAAGGTTATTAAGAGCCTCCGCTATAACTCCCCGCACAAATTTACATGTTCGCAAGGACAGCTGCACCTCCGAAAAGAGCGCCCATTCCAATAGCCGCAGTCTGAACGGGGCCGTAGTTGCCAGAAGCGCTGGCACTGGACGAGGCCGAAGAGGCCTTGCTGGCGGCAGAGCTCTGCGCCGAGGAAGCGCTAGCCTGAGCGCCGCTGGTGATCGAGGCGAGCTCCGACGAGAGGGAGCTGGCGGCAGAGCCGGTCGCGGTGGCGAGGGCGGAGCTGACAGAGGAGACACGGCTCGAAGCCTCGGAGTTGACTGAGGACAGGGCCGACGACACGTCGCTGCTTGCGCTGGACAGAGCGCTGGACAGGGCCGAGGTGGCCGAGGACATGCGGCTGGAGAGGCTGCTGGTGTCGATAACAGACGTGGACGTGGAAGTACCGGAGACAGACGTGGAGGTTGAGGATTGCGCCTGGAGTTTTTGTAAGATTATCGTATGTACATCAAGGCACTTGTGGTGATAAACGTACCAGAGCCGTGGAGGCAAAAGCGAGGACAATTGCTGTGAAACGCATGTTTAAAGGAAGAGATCCTGTGTCGAATGTCTAGGTAGGATGGTCGGCTAAGGGATTTGAGGAGGTCTATCTGCAATCGTTGCGATAATTACAGCTTTATGAGATAGAAACAGGCCGCGGGATCAAGACGTGGAATGGCTTACTGGAAATCGCATGTCTTATATACGAGTACGCATGGGCAATTCAGCCTTGGAATTCTCCGTTTCCAAGGCCCTAGCCGGGGATAGTCTCACCATGGGGTACTAACTTGTTTAGAGGCAGCATTTACCCAATAGCGCGGCTTCTAAGTTGTGGAAGGACCGTGAATCTACCTAGACCTGTATCCGATCTGGATCCGAGGTGAAGCGATCTTTGCCTACCTCCCAAGCATTGCCATGGAATCATGGTTGCCTGGGTAGGCCGTCTCGTTGGTCCCCGGACGCACAGTGCGGACCAAAGACGCCGCCACCCATTGGATGGTAAGGAAGAGCAAGATGACATGGGAGCAGTCCCTCGACTAGAAACCCGGATTTTCTTAGTCTGGAACGGCAAAAAGCACCTGGGCTAGCACAGCAAAGTTAGACCGTAGATCTGCCTCGTGCCAGCCCACACCAAACGATTCACGAGCCTGCTTTGACGACGGTCTCTATACATGCACGTTGTAGGAGAAGTCATCTGTCCTCTGATCTTCCTCCGAGGTTGCATCATAGCACAGCTCAAATCGTGTAGCTGACGAGCTCAGTAAGCAGGCTGGCAGGGTGCCTTGGGCGCCACAGCAGGCCGCCGGTACCGATTGGTCGCCAGTGCCAAGTGTTCGTGATGTGTTCTGCCGCAGTCCATACGCTGCAAGCATGATGCTCGAGCACAATGTGCTAGCACGGACTCCGCCACTGGCGAAACGCGGAAACCCGGGGACATGACGGCCCCGTGTGGTGACCCAACGTCATATATCCAGATGTGATCTTGGTTGTCTTGTCGTACAAGCTTGAAACATCATGTTGTGTGGAGCGTACCTCGTGTGAACGGTTAATTCCTGCGCCTACTGTACTCTCTGACTACACAGATCTTGACAGGGCATTTGCACGTTTTGCTGTCACATCAGGACTGCCAAAACCCATTTAAGGTTAATTTGGCCGTGCGCCGCATCGGCTTTCCCGCAGCCGCCCCTGCAACAAACCGGGGATTTTTTCTGTTCTTTTTATTCAGGCCGTGGTCCATGTTTTCCCTCCCCAGGCCTCAGCGATGCAACGTGGACGTCCACAGAGTTCGACGGATGTCTCGGCACTGGCCGACACTAGCAATTCCATGCAGCTAGCCTTGCGGTATGCTACGCAACAACACAGCATGGTCCCGAGAGAAGTACCAACGGCTCGGCTTCCTGGGATCGGCGCATCTTGCAGCGCACCATTCTTTAGTGTGCGGCCGTGCAGCCGTGACGAACAAAGCCAGCCAACTCAGGTGAGCAGGTGAGCCTTGATTCCCAACACACCGGTGAACTGATGGAGGCACCTTTGACCACTACATATATACTGCCCAATGGCTAATTTGGCTGTGGCGGAGATCGCCCTGCCGCTTGCCCGTTGTTGAGTGCATACTAAATTAGAATGAAAGCCAACCGGCAGTTCCCCGGCACTCGAATCCGGCCAACCCCCACAAGCACCCCCTTGACGATTGCATCGAGTTCGGCTCACAACAAGGACCTGAAAAGTCAGCTAAAGACCTCATTGTAATACCTGACTTGATCCTGAACAGACTTGACTGTTCAAACACGTTTTTGCGATTTTTAGCAGGCCTTAAAATCGAAGGTGAAAGCTGGGTGTTTTGCGGTACCTTGAGAGTTGGCCGGATTTGACCGCCGGGGGACTGACTGGCTGACCGGGTAGCAGATCGAAGGCCACTAGTGGTACGTTAGTTTTTTTTTAAAGGAAAGGATGCCCAGAATTTGCAAGCCACCCTCGTAATTACATATGTAATCGGTGGAACTCTTACTCAAGAATATTTCGCTACTGTACCACAAGATCAGCGCTGTCTGAAAGTGCACCTGCTTTAGGATGTCAGGATGTATATTGTTATACGACATCTGGAGGCCAGCTTGGCCACCCGGCAAAGCAAGTGGTTAACCGAGCTTGCGGGCGCCCCCCCCCCCTCCCATGCGTCCGGGAGGCCGCCCGGAGTCAGCCACACGCTGTGAAGCGAAAAAAGAGCTTCATACTTCGCACCGACTACATTCAAGAATCCGCATCATCAGGCAGACAGGTGTCTCTGCTGCGGTACGACCGCCTTGGCAAAGTGGCAGTGCCCTCCACGTCTGATCCAAGTCTTGAGGATCACCGTAGACCGTGATGTGATCTGGCGTCAGCCACCGAGACATCAGGCTGACGTTCAATTTATTCGTGGAACTCGACATACTCGTCGCCTGCCGTGTGAGAGTTGCCAATGGCTTGGAAACGGGCGTCGATCGGGAAAACAACGCTGCTTTTGACGGCCCATTCTATTGAGAACGGCGCCTCCCTGTCATCACCCCCGGACAATATGACGGTTAATGTCAAAGGTAGGAAAGTTTACACTGACGATGTTTATGGCGATGTTTACCCTACCGGTCAGCAAAATTTGACCCTCGGGCAGTCTTCCTTCAAGGCCACAACAACGACAACAGAGGAGTGCAATAAGGTATGGAATAAATCCTTTTGAGAGATGCAATGGCGCGCGACTAATTTGCATGCGAGAATCCTTTGAATTTTACACGCATGTGCAAGACGGTTTCACCAGCTGCGTTGCATGTCTGTTAATTTCGTCAAGAACACAGAATCTGTTGGAGGGAATTGGTGGTTAAAAAGTAGCATATCCCAATGTTCTTCCAATCCAAATAGACCGGCTGGGTATATCGGAAATCGTATGGCAAGGTTTCTGAGTATGTTTACTACCTCCGGGTGAGATCTGAGAGAACCCCAAAAACGCTCGCCGCTAGAATGCTGGTCCTACGATTACACTCTGACGTCGACAGCCAGAACCATGAAGGAAGGGGGGGAAAAGGGGGGGGGGGAGGAGAGAAAAAAGGAAGAAAAACAAGGCCGTGGTACTTCAAAGTCCTGTTACACACCTCAACGCTGATACCTATGGCTCTCAAAAAGACAAGAAACATTGTACACTACAGACATCTAGTGATAGTTTTACACTTGGACAGCTGTATTGGGTGCAGCCAGTCTCAATCAAAGACAATGTCGTCTTACAGTCATCGCTAATCAACAGCTCTATTCCCACAAAATCATACACAGAAGATCATCCAAAAGAAGCGAAAACGAATCAAGCCGGACGCCATCCTCACAGAAAACGCCATGCTAGCAATACCATATGACCTGACCCGCACAGAACAACCCAACGACGAGGACTTACAAAACAGCACTCCTAGTAGAACTTGACATCAAGCTGATTATTCGAGCTCACAGCCACATCCGTACCCTCGGTCGTCGTGATATACGCCTGCTTGTTGCCCCCCTTGATCGCCTTCTGCAGATACTCCGCCGCGGCCTGGTTGATCACCTTGCCGCCCGAGTACGGCGCCGAGACGACCTTGACCCCGTCCTTCCTCTCCTCGGTCGTCCCGGGGGGCGCCTTGTCGACGAGGTCCGCCGGCCCGTCGAACCCGACGGCGGCGCCCGACCCGCCGCCGGGAGCGGGCCCCACCTGCGCGGCGCCGTCGCAGCCGATCTCCACCGAGACGTCGCCCCAGGCCTCGCCCCCCGCCTGGAACTGAACCTCGACCCAGGTGGCTGGGGTGTCTGTCGACCGCGCGATGCGCCCCGAGAAGGTCGTGGCCAGGGCCACGGTCGTGGAGGCCGAGGGGGCGACGGCGACCGAGGTCACGAGGTGCGAGCACCCCGAGGTCCCCGAGGTGAAGCCCGGGTCGGTGGTGCCGTCGCCGTTGGCGGCGTTGTTGCAGAAGAAGAAGGTCTGCTTCGAGGAGCCCATGTTGTGGATGTTGACGCCGGGGGAGGAGCCGCGGGGGATGGCTAAAGCTGCTGCGCCCGCGGAGATGGCGGCCAAAATAATCGCTCGAGTAGACATGGTGATGACAGAAGTAAATGGGTATCTTGGTAAATTGATAGATGAATGTAAATAAGGAACAGTAAAGCCTCCAGGGCAAAGAAAGACAATCAAAAGAGCCTGCTTAACGTTGTGAACTGGCTTCCGAGTAGAAGAGGGCAAAGGAAGAAAAAAAAGAAAGACTGCTCTGGTCAGGACGGCGAGAACAAGATATGAATTTATTTCATGCAGCACTTCACCTTGCGAGTCCATCGGAATAAGTTCTGAATTTAGGTGCGGGTGGTCAGCTTCATGGCAGAGGTTACTCAGGTCAACGTCAGCCTTGCGAGTGTTTCTATTCTCACTGGTAGCACCAGACTAGCCATCTGACCGCCCCCGTGGTTTTACCTAGGTACATTTGTATTCTCACTGTCTATCTGATGATGATGTACACTCTCCTCTGCTCTGTGATCAACCAAGACCTGCTTTCTTGAAGCAACAATATAGCTGAGTCTTGGCAACACGTTGAGTTTCGGTTCAGGGTTGGTATTGAGTCTCCTTGACATACTCAGAAAACGTGGTTTAGAAGTAAAATATAGCCAATCGTGGTCGCCCCAAAGATTAAATTATGGTCACAAACACAAAAGAAACCGCTTTTGAATGTGCTGTGTATTTTGGAACTGCCGAAGTATCATAACTTGGAGAGTCTGGGCACCCAGGTAAGCAAGCAAAGCACACGCGAGGTCTCCAGAGGTTTCCAGATATATACTACCGTGGACCCTCTTGCTCGAGGTTCTCTCAGTTTCAAGGAACCTGACAGACTGGAAATTTCGCGAATCCATGTGTACCTACATAAGGTATCTTCCACAGCAGCTCTCACTGAACACATCCTCGAGTCTGGTCAAGCCATCAGCTTCCTGTACACGTAACACCCCGTGGCTACCCAGTTCGCATTCCTTGTATTTTTTTTTCTAGGCCCCCTATTTTGACCTCAATGTAGCCCAAAAAGTGGCCCCTTTCAAAGCAGCGCATTGCAGCCAAACGTTCATTCAGTGAAGCCGCGCCAGACCGGGGGGGATTGCTGATGGGGGCCCGCTGGGGCGTATCCTTCCAGGCAAAGACCCGACCCAGGCGGCCGTCCACCACGTGGCGTTCAATCCTTGCCGCCGAACAGCCCCCAAGAGTCTAAATCTTTCTTGATCCGCCTTGAAACACGCCCCAAGGGCTTATTTGAGGGCCCTGGCTCTCTCTCTCTCTCTCGAATGATCTGGCAGAGAGGTGAGATTGCCGTCTGACGCCGGCTCGATTGTCAGACCGGACCCCCCTTCGGAGAGATGCGGCGGCCTCTTGGTCTCTCTGTCCCCCGATTTGGGCTACTGCTAAAGGGCTACGCTGGATTCGTTGCAAGCCGCCAAGCTTCCTACCAGTCGCATCCTCGAGACCACGAGACCGACCGACCGCCTCAACAATTCACTCGTCTTCCCACTTGGAGGGTCTTTCGTCGCCTGCATTTGTAGGGACGATGGTATCAGAGAGGGAAAAGCCGTGAGATCTAAATCATGTCTCTGCCTCTAGAAAGTCTTTATCCGGGTATCTATCAGAATCTAATCATCGTGAATGAACCGCAAGGGCCATCGGGCCATCTGCATGCCTGGGCAAAGAAATGCCTTGTCAAATAGCCCGCTGAACCATTTCTTATCGCAATGGCAGAAAATACGGCTCCAGCTCTGACATCCAACAAGCGGGACCGCTGATGCGTTTATCACATCTTAACGGGTAGACGACACAATGTTGAGCCCAGGCACACCCTTCAGCCCCATCTTGCCGACAAGCCTCTTCTCCACGGTCGGGACCTTCGACGCGCCGAGGCCCTCGAGGGCGAAGGTGTTGGCCTGGCGCACCAGCTCTCTGGCGTCCCAGTTGAGCGTCTTGAGGTGGGCCTTGTAGAAGCCCATCCACGCGCGGTACACCTTGGCCTGCTTCTCCGGGTCCATTTTCCTCACTACGCCCATGACATCCGAGTGCGCAGTCAGATCAGCAGGGGTATCGACAAACTTGATCATGGACAGGCTCTTCTTGGGGAAGGCGGCCTCGTCCGCCGTGACCAGCAGCGTTCCCCGGCCCTCGGCGCCGGCGCGGGCGGTCCGGCCCAGGCGATGGATGTAGGCCTCCTTCTCCGCGGGCAGGCCGACCTGAAAGACGTTGGTGACGCCGGGGAAGTCGAGACCGCGGGCAACGACGTCGGTAGCCACGAGAATGCCGCTCTTAGCCTGGCGGTATTCGTCCGTGTTCTTGGTGCGTTTGCTCTGGGTCATGCGGGAGTGGACCTCGGACACGTGAGGGAGATCCTGGAAGGCGCCAAGAACGTGGGCGTAGAACTCGACCTGTGCGGCGGTGGGAGCGAAGAGAATGGCCTTGAAGTTGCCCTGGCCCACGGCCGCGATCTCATGCCGCAGGGCGCCCACGACGGCAGTGGCGAGGTCGGAGTACTTGTGCACGCTGATGAGACGCTGTGGGACGTGTTCGTGGGTCTGGGCCTCGCCCTTGGGGATGGTGGAGATGAACTTGTAGCCGTCGGACAGGGCGATGCTGGCAAACTGCTGGACGCGGCTGTTGATGGTGGCGGAGAAGAGCATGCCCTGACGGCCGGTGGAGGCCTTGTCGGGCAGGTAGGTGACGACCTTCTTAATGTCGGGGAGGAAGCCCATGTCCATGAGGCGGTCTGCCTCGTCCAGCACGAAGGTCTGCAGGGACTGCAGCTTGGTGCGCAGCTCCTGGCCCGGCTGGTCAAGATAGTCCAGCAGGCGGCCAGGAGTGGCAACCAGGATGTCGCAACCGGCGAGGATGTTGTTAAGACCAGTCCGGGCGTTGGTTCCTCCGACGGCGATGTGCACGTTGTGACCGGGGAAGCGCGTGAGCAGGCGCTTCGCGTCCTCGGCGATCTGCTGTGCCAGCTCGCGCGTGGGCGAGATGACGAGGCAAGACACGCCTCGAAACTTGGCGGGGCCAGGTGGCTTGTTGCCGATGGCGGCGACGAGCTTCTGAATGGCGGGGAGCAGGAAAGCGATGGTCTTGCCAGTACCTGTCTTTGCCTGAGCGAGCATGTCGCCCCCAGCGAAAGTGAAGGGGAGGGTCTGGGCCTGGACGGGGGTCATGGTGGTCAGGTTGAGGTCTCGAAGGGTGCCGAGGATGTGCGGGTGGACATTGTAGCGGGACAGCTCGTCGAAGCTGTCCTTGTCGAATGCGCCAGGGGGAGAAGAGGTACTCGTCTGGGCTGGCGTTGGCGCTGGGGCGGCGGAGGCAGACGCTGTTGGGACAGAGGGGGCGGGCGAGGCTGTGGAGGAGGAGAAGGGGCTCTGCTGGTTGTTGTTGGCGTTGGCGTGGGGAGGACCGCGTCGGTTGCGATTGCGGTTGCCGAAGGGATTGGGGCGCTTTCTAGACGGACCATTTCTGGAACCACCTCGGCTCGCATTGTCGCTAGGGGTTGACATGGTCAAGAGGGTGGAATGAAGTCGCGCTGACGACGGTTGTGGTTGTTGGTGGTGGTGTTGGGAGGAGGACGAAGTCGAGGTCGAGGTCAGAAGGAGTCGGCGCGATGGACAATGATCGAGTGCAAGTCCAAGTGGACGGGAAGATGCGAGTCGTCGGAAAGTCTGCGACATTGATCAAAGGTGCAGATCAAAGAAACGATGGACAGAGGTATGGTGACGGTAGAATAAAGGGGAGGGGACAAAACAACTAGGTACTGCGGCTCCTTCAAGGCGCCAAAAAAAGGCAGAGAATTTCTTGAGAGGATGTCCCTAGACCCTGAAAGTGACGTCTTATCGATAAGGAGATAAGAAGATCCCAGACAAAGATAATGCAGGGACCATAAGGGATACTGGCTGACCTGCACGAGGTGTGCCACGGAGACCTGCACACCTACACACCTACACAGGCTCACGACATGACTCGCACACCACCACTACCCAGGTCCTCGAATTTCGAATATTAACAACATGCAAGCTCTTGAGTGCATCCACGTGTCGAATGCATGGCACTACACTGCACAGCAGCACTTTGATCAATGCATCGCCACCATATAAATGTTTGGTCGTGAGGACGAAACACAGTCTCGACTGTCGATTGTCGATGCTGCGACGGGCGTGCGTGGACGTACACATGAAGAAAAAGATCCTGACCACCACAGGAGAATAGATCTCATGGTGAGGGGTGAGAACACTAGGGTATCGTCGGCTTGACAGGCTCGAGTAAGGATGCACGTGGTCCACGTGGTCCATGGTTCACTTGACGAGACCCGGGACGGCACGGGTGCCCAGGTGAGGATCTTGCCGGCAGCGCCGACCGACCAGGCGAGCTGACGGGAAGAGATGAACAAAGGCCAGTGGACAGTAAGCATCCACTCGGTGTTCAACCCGAGAGACACGGCGTCAGCCGCTCAGCGCGACGCCGGCTTGAGGACTCAGAGGGCCCCTGAGGCAGTGAGGCTGCTGGACCATGCCGTGTAGGCAAGTGGATGGACCGAACTGAGCAAGGAATCCATTGGTGGCCTCGTGTATTCTGGATGCGCCTCTGGTATGGGGGCCTAGGCCGCGCCATGTCATCCTGTTCGAAGGGTCTGCTTCATTCTTGACGCCACTGGCTTACGTCTTCCAGCTTCCCCCTTACTTGTTTTCCATCGTCGGTGACCACTCTCCCCCCAGCAGGTCCTGGCCCCCACGACGATCTCGGCAGCTACTCGGCGAACTTACCTCATCATGACCTTGTCACACGCCTGGGGAACTCAGTTGAGTCACCACTTGGCTATCCATAGTTCGAACAATATTGGAAATACAAAAGTCCCATATTCCATAGTTGATGCCTTTGGAATCTCCCCGTTTCAGATGACACACTGACAAGCGCACCAGTGAGACAGCCCGTCGCGATCAAGTCCCGGCTCGTTATTCTCACATGCCTCATTCTCGTTGCTCCATCCATCCCGAGCAGCCATGGATACGCTAGATGGCTCCCCATCGTGCCTCAGCCGTCTGCCTCAACGACGCATTCGGCCACGGGTGCCTATTTGGCCATTTTCTACCGAAAGGATTCGGACACATGATGCCCGCTCAATAGCCCTCGTGATTGTTCGCATGCGGCAGCAGGCTAGCACGAGAGAAGCCTTCGAGACCTTCGAGTCCTTTCAGACTCAGACACCGGCGTCAATAGCGTGTCCCAATGGAATGGAAATGACGGCAAGCCCCTCATCTCTGTCTCACGGATGGCGGCCTGCTCGCCGCCATGGTCCGGCCAGACCTTTGGGCCAACTAGCTCAAGCCCTGGCTGGTATGCTTCTCCACCGAGACTCTCTCTGCGGGCTTGTTCATTTGACCTGTCGCCGCTGGCCTCAACTGCATCCGGGCAATAACATTCATTACGGAGGGATCAACGCTGTCAAGGGAACCTCTTCCAAGATGAATTGCACGAGGAACGGCGAGGAGCACTCGAATATAAATATCCTCGTGACGCCCAGGTGGATTATGATGTTCGAACTTTGCCATCACAGCATCAACTCATCAGCCACCGCCTTCAAGACACTACCTAAGCACTATCAAGTACTTTCTCGTTGACTTGCCATCATCTATCCAAAATGAAGTCCCTCACAGCGATCGCGGCCCTGTACTTCGCCACCCTCTCCATGGGAGCCAATACAGCCGTGGGCACCGTCGATTCCAGCGTTGCCACTCTCGCCGCGTTGCTCCCAGGTTATGAGGCGGCCATCAGTATGTGCCTCTATAGCACCCCAGCAGCCCAGGTCTTTCCCTTCTGAGCACGTTGGAATCATATCACTGACTCCTGCACAACACAACAGGCACGAGCGCTGGCCAGATCACAAGCGCCGTGTCCGCCCAAGCGGCTGTGGCAGCCGAGGCCGCCGCCAACGCCAACCTCGCCGCCATCATCACCGCGCTCCTCGCGGCCGAGACCCGCATCACGACGTCGACCCTGCTCGCCGTGGGCGGCGTCCAGGGCGCGGTCCGGGGCCTGGTGCAGTCCGACGTGGACACGCTCACGCGGGACATCAACACGCTGGTCGGGCTCCTCCAGGGCATCCGCACCATCGTCACCGTCTTCGCGGGCACTAACGCCGACGCGCAGGCCGCCGTCAACGCCGAGCTCCAGGCCGTCGCGCGCAGCGTCCAGCCCTTTGTGGCGCCCATCCAGGCCGTCGTGCAAGCCGTCCTGTCGAGCTATGCCGGGGGCTCGGTCACTGTCACTGGGCTTGAGAACGCCGGCACGGATCTCGCCAATGTGGTCAGTAGCATCACGGCGACTATTCAGTAAAAGGTTGCAAGCTAGGCCGGTGCTACTCGAAGTTGAGTATATGTGTACGGAGGATCAGGAAAATTGAACTATGCTGCAACCGGGAAAAGGTTTAGGAGGAAAATATCGTCCAATGATAATGTCTACCATTGAATTAATCAGGAACTGCTGACTGCTTTGGTTTTCTATTTTGATAATAAGTGCCTGTAGCTTTGTAGTCAGTAGGTATATCTGCGAATAATGACACTGAGTCTATTAGAGAATACCTCCACAAAGATGTGGAACTGTGAGAGCAGTCCATCAAAACTGATGTTTTGAACCTGAGAAGTTAGCACCACAGAGATGCCAGCTTGAGCCACCAAAGTATATATTGCTGCTGTGAAATTTCCACCTCACGAGCACTTGGCGTCTTTGTCTCATTCTACAACCGCTTTCCATACTCCACGCAACACTCGGACCTGCCCACCATTTCTCCTCTCAAAAACTGTCCTTGTCACAATGTTGGTCTACATCCACACTTTTCATCACGCAGAACTTGACGCCGATCACATTCTTTCGATGGATTCCCGTTCTCGCCCCGACCTAGCTGTTCACGACAACGCCTCAGCGCAATATCCACGTCAGATTCTTTGTCTCTCTCTACCGCAGCGCCGAGCGCAGTGAAGGCCGGCGGCTCCCCGACCGTCACAAAAGCAACTGCCGTCCACCATCACCTTTGCCACTTGCATTTTGAGGCCAAGGACTACCGATACGAAGATATCAAGGCTGCACACCAAGACACGTTTGAATGTATTCTTGAAGAACGAAACAGCGACGCGCAGGTGCAATTTGACGATCTTGTTGGCTAGCTCCAGGACGAAACGAGCATCTACTAGATAAGTGGAAAAGCAGGCTCCGGGAAATCCACACTAATGAAGTTTCTTGACAACGATGAGAGGCTCATTGAAGGACTGCTGAAGTGGGCCAATGGATATACACCGCTTCTCGTTATATCCTTCTTTTCTTGGAATTTGGGTACAAAGCTGCAGAAGTCACAAGAGGGCCTCTTCCGGTCCATCTCCTGCAAGCTCTCGCCTTCAAGCCATCTTTGGGCCCGCTACTGTTTCCGGAATGGTATGCGTCCAATCCAAAGACACGACCGATCGATTTTCCGACTCATCGTCAACTTCTACGTGCCTTTCGTCTGCTGAACAACCAGACTAGCATGGCCCTCAAGATCTTATATCTCATCGACGGTCTGGACGAGTTCGATGATTCAGAGGCGAATGTCAACAATGGAGATTTGGCAGACATGTTCATTCAGACAGCAACCAATTCGAGTGGGAATGTCAAAGCATTGCTCTCGAGTCGCCCTTTGCCCGAGTTCGAAGCTGCTTTCGAGTCCTTTCCCAAACTTCGGCTGCACCAGCTCACATGGGCAGACATAATGACTTATGTAGACAAGCTCGCACAGCACCCTCGCATGAAGGACTTGGTGGAAGAAGATCCCGACGCATCTCAGCAGCTCATAACTGAGATTACCCTGTCTGCGAGTGGCGTCTTTTTCCTTGGGTAAGACTGGCGGTTGAGTCATTGCTCGAGGGATTGCAGAACTGCGACACAATTCCAACGCTTCGAGAGCGTCTGGGAGAACTACCGGAAGATCTTGAGGACCTCTTCTTGCATATGATGCGGAGAATCCCTACGCGCTACCATGTACAGCGTATGGAGATACTTCAGATCTTTCACGCGGTTACGGCCTTTAGGGAGGCAGAAAGGCCTGGCTCGAAAATGTGCTCTAGCGGCTCCAATCGTGGTATCACGGCTCTTGGACTGTATTTTGCGCAGATTTCGGCGGATGACGTTCTTGCTGCAGGAATCAGACGCATGACAAAGGATTGAAAAGGAGAAGAGGGTGCGAGAAATAGATGGCCGCCTCAAGAGTCACAGCGCTGGGCTCATCGAACTGCGATTCAACCTGCATGCCGAAGAGCGACTCAACCGAACTCAACGCAAAGACGACGATGACCCTGAACTTCAATACATTCACAAATCGGTTGCGGACTTCCTTAAGAGACCCGCTGTGTGGTCTGAACTCACACAAACAACAGAGCCGCAGTAATTCAATGCAAAAAAACCGCCATTTACAATCTGCCATCATGATGATCAAGTGCGGAATTCACGACGTCCGTGTCGACACGAGCTGGCAAATTTGGAAAGATGTCGGTGAGGTTGTGGCGCTTGCACGACTCCGAGAGCAGTCCACGGGCATCACCCCGGACGGCCTTCTGGATCAGAAGGACCTAGTGATGCAGTCTTGGTATGGCGGTCATGCTAATGAATGGCAGGTTGAAGAATTCTATAAAAGGCGGCACGGCTGGTGCGATACAATGGAAGAGGATTATGAACGATCAGTGCCTTGGCATGATACCTTCCTCGCTTTGGCAATTCGCTGCGTGCTACACGTTTATGTCCAAAAAAAGCTTTGTCATGGTGGCACTGTCAATCTCGCGAAGCAGGGTCGACCTCTTTTAGATTACGCCGTACAACCCGTACCAAAGTACCATCACTGGCGCGAGTCAATGAATCCAGACATCGTCCAGTCCCCTTCGAAGCGGGTGCTGACCCAAACGAGGAGTTCAACGGGTCCAGCCCTTGGCGGAACACCTTATCCACACCTTCCATGGAAAGATACAGCGTCTGGATTGCCGTCGTCAAGCTTCTAGTTGAGCACGGTGCGGACACGGATGCGTTCATCGAAATGAATTCGCACATTTCCAAGGATGACTAGGTCAGGTGCCGGTATTCTGCACTGCATGTGCTGAGAAATCCGAAACTGCAAACTCCGCCAGAGAGATACCCAAAAGTGAAGGACTCAGATGTAAAACGAGGTTTGGAAAAAACGAGCTCCGCTATAGAAAATCTTTTGATCTCACGCGGGGCAAAGGATGGAGAGTGGTGGCAGAGAAAAGGGATTGGAGATATGTGTGAGCAAGACGGGGGTGATGATTTCGTGCCCTACAGACCAGCGGCCAAGCCGTTCTACGTTGAGCTGTTCAGTCGCGCAATTCGAGCACTTTTAGTGATATTTGAACAACATACTCTACCAAACGACACCCACGACCGCTTGAATGCGGGGTGGCTCGTCACAGTGATTGGATTGGAGAGGGTGAATTAAATAAAGTGAGTGCCAGTGATGTTAAGGCTGCTTGCCTCCCTTAGATGCCCAGGTACTTACTAACAAATGAATACTTCGTACGATGACAGTCCACACACCACACCAGCACTTCACCCGGCAGGCACATCCAAGCATGTGCTGCGTCCCAGACGAGAAAAGATATCAGCTTGCGTCTTGAAGCGTCTAGAAGGTAGTGAGAGGTTAGACAGAGCCTGACATACTTCCATGATTATTCACACGGAGGTGTGTATAACAAAGCTTGCACAAGTATGAGCCTTACTGTGTTATGTCGTCCATGAGCGACACATGCTCAACGCAACCCTGTTCGCTAAATTTTGATTTCTGCACCCTACCCATATTCATTCAAATGATATAACACTTTATCATTTATGGCCCTTCTCTTTTGAGATATACTTTTGACAGCCTTGGGAGCCTTGATGGCATTTGGACTTCCAAGGTTGGTGGTCTTAGTGACATTTGGACCTGGTGGCTTTCGTGGCATTCTTGATTGAATCCGGTGGCCTTGGTATTAGTGCAAAGCTTAATGCTAGGATCACCAAGTCCACCAAGTCCAAATGCCACCAAGACCACCAAGTCTAATGCCACCAAAGCCACTACGGCCAAATGCCACCAAGGCCCTTTGGTCCAATACTCAACTTTAGTATATTACGTAGAATTGCATAAAATACGTAGGGTTTTTATAGCTTTTGAGTTAAAAATGGTAAATTAATTGATTTACCCTACCCGTAAAGTTGAAAATTGAAAGTAGCATTGCCTTAAGCATATGTCGCTTATGAACGACGACACAAAGCCGCGCGTTGTCCTTATAAGGTAAGTCAGTCAGACTGTTGATCCGCCCGAGTTAGCGCTGACGCCCGAATCAGCGCCAACGAAAGTTATCATCATCAAACTCTCCCAGCTGACTGTGTCAATCTCAATCGCAACGTTTTTTTCTGTGTGAACATTCTCCATCGGCGTCGGTGCTGCCTCTCTCTCTCGAGCTCCAATATATACTACTCATCATCTGGCATCAATATACACTACCCATCATCTGGCATGGCTTACACTTGGCAGCTCTGGCTGTCGCCGCGCCCGACGCAGAGGAGCAAGTTCGTCAACGACGCGAGCGTCCTCTCCGCCGGGGAGGCCATCAAGTATGATTTCTTGGTGCAAAATGGCCACCGAGCACAGCGCGAGACGCACTCTATCAACAAGCAAATCGTCAAGGACGGAAAATCAGGACCGCCTCTGTGGGTCTTTCTCTGTTGCCACTGGGGGGAAAGATGCGCACGGCCTACTTACTCACATAGGTACCAACAGACACATCCACCTGGTCCAGACGGAAACTTTTGAAGTCGAGCAAGGAGTTCTGGGCGTTGTCAAGAACGGCGTGAAGTATGCCATCAGGAAGGAAGACGGCCCAGTGTCAGTCGGACCCGGCATTCGGTATGTCTTTTTCAGGACCCTTTTCAGAGGTGACATGATCAAATGATGCGCAGTGTATCCTAAGACGCGAAATGCAACAGACACACATTCTGGTCTCATTCCACGTCAGACGAGGACCTGAAATTCAAGGTCTTCGCCGAGCCTCAGGACCTAGACCATGGTTTCGATGAGAGCTTCATGCGCAACTTCGCCGGGTATCTCCGAGACTGCGAGAGGCACAAAATCGCACCATCGATATTTCAGATCATCTTGTTCGCGTACGATGCCGGCATGCTCTTGACGCCACCGTTTTGGACGCCCATCTGGTTCTTGGTGGCTATTCATCATGTCCTTGCATATTGGGTCGGTGCCGGTCTGCTTGGGTGAGTTCTTCCTTGATTGCAGCCAATTCAAATGCGGTTGCCACCATGATTGACTGGGGCTGTCTTGCGATGCAGGTATAAGACGAAGTATCTGGAGTATAGCAATTTGAAGAAGTAAGAGTGTTGCAGGAAGGTCTGGAGCTGCCCAATCTTTCTGTGCTCTCTAATTCGGGAGTTATTTCTGCCCTTTGGTTCCCTTTCATACATCATAGCGAACAAAAAGTCTCCTTTCCCCCTCCCCAATGCCTGAATCTGCTCGTCATAAGGACGCATCTGCTGTGGCATGTTCAAACCGGAAGAAGCAGACCGTCGGCTTGGCTAACCGGGAGATGCTTCCTTATCTTTTTTCCTACAAGGGAGTGGGGGGGGGGGCGGTTTCGGAACATTGTCATGGGAGTAACACAACTGGACACATAATAGTATATGAAGTGTTTGTTTGACGCTCAGAGCGACTCTGCTGACCTGGAAATGAACGACGGAGTCAAGGAAGCACTCCAGGGCGGGCTCGGTGTAGTTGAACCGTGCCAGAGTGTCAAAGGGCAGACCGAACTCTGGCAGGGGAGTAGGTTCACGGTTCTGTTCCATGGCGACGATACTTCGGTGGCTGATGGCCGCTTATCTGACTGGAAATGGTGAGCATGACGTCCTACATGAACGGAATGCGCCATGGGTTTGCACCTGAGCCACGAGACTCCACGGTGCCACCAGAGGCAGTTTAGGCACACGCGGAGGCACAGCAACGGCGTTATAGTGGACAGATTAAACCCTATATTGGGATTGCGCAATGATATGAAACGACTGTTAGCGATGCATGAGCAAAACGAATGGGATGAACAAAACAGTATCTGGTAAACCTCTATGGTCCATATCCGAGATCTCCTCGACGCATTTTCCCCACCTTTCGCGTTGGCGAGCTGGCAGCCATGCTCAGTGAGTAGCGCCTTGATCCAGAATCACATATGTTCATAACAGTTCAAAACATTTACATACCATTTCGTCGAGCATGCCAAATGCAACCAAAGGAGGAAGAGAAAAAAGGAAGGGAAAACAACCTCAAAACCGGAGGATTATCGAATGCCAGGCGAGGTTGAAGACAGCTGCCATTTGCAATCGTTGCAGCTGACGCCAGCTGTGAACGCTGGGAAGATGGGAGCCGAAGTTTCTTGGACCGTGCGAAAAACTCCGTTCTCCGATGTTGATCTCATCAAACTCGCTTACGCGCACGCTCACTCTGGGCTTTTTATCCTTTACCTATTCACTCATCGCTGGAGACCACTACACTCATTGGCCTCGACTTAAACCTGTTCACTATGTAGCATATATCAGTTCCCATCTTTAGCTTCTCCGTTGTCTCTTTCTCTCTCTTTGCGTCTTCAGGTCCCCGGGCGAGACCAGGCCGATGGCCCAGCCTTTTCACGCAGGGGGCGCCGTACCGAGGCTCAGGCTCGCCGACCAGACGTTCCTCGGACTCGGGCCGATAATAACAGCAGCATCGTCGTACTGGCCGTCTCTCGCCCAGGTCGACATCACCCGTCTCGGCTCCCTCATCGCCATCGCCGGCGTGATCCCCGCCGCGTGGCGTCTGCTCCGCGGCGCCTGGCGCGAGACCTACAGCTGGATCCGGCACTTCTTCATCGCCTCCGTCGCGATCCCGGGGCGGGACTCGCTGAACCGGAACGTCGTCTCGTGGGTGCTGGCCAACGTCGTCCGGCCCCGGGACGACACGCGCTTCTTCACCGCGCGCACAGAGGTACGGCTCGGCCGCGGCGACGTCGCCGAGTCGGCCCCGCGCAGGAAGACCCAGCGGGGGATCCAGTATCTCCCGCACTTCGAGACGATATGGTTCCTGCACCGGGGCATGGTGTTCATCGTGCACCGGTCCATGGAGAGTTTCAACGCGTCCATGTGCGACCCGGGCTACGACGGGATCGGTGGCGAGGAGCTCACGATCAGTTGTCTGGGGCGATCTGCCGAGCCGATTCAGTCTTTTGTCAGGACGTGCTGGGAGTACGCCGAGCAGCAGGCCCAGTACTATGTCACGGTCTATTCGAGGGATCGCTATGGAATTTCTTGGCAGCCCAAGTCTCGCCAGCCGATCCGGCTGCTGGAGACGGTGCACTTTGACGAAGACGTAAAGCGACGCCTCCTGGCCGACATCCGCAAGTATCTCGATCCTGAGACACAAAGGCGGTACCGGAACCGCAGTATGCCATACCGCAGAGGTGAGCGTGATCTATCATCTCATCAGAACCGGCCGAAATGTTGACGCTGAATCAGGCTACCTGTTTTATGGTCCGCCGGGGACGGGCAAGTCCTCGTTGTCGTCTGCTCTGGCCGGTGAATTCGGGCTCGACCTATACGAAGTCAAAATACCGAGCGTTCCCTCCGATGGGGAACTAGAACAGATGTTCCAGGAGATACCGCCGCAGTGCATCGTGCTGCTGGAAGACATCGATGCCGTCTGGACCGACCGTGACTTGGCCGACAGGGAGGACCGTACCACCGGCTCCGGCAGCCGAAGTCCCAGCTCGAACTGCACCCTCTCCGGCCTGCTCAACGTCTTGGACGGCGTCGGGTCCCAGGAGGGCCGCATCGTCATCATGACCACGAACAAGCCGGAGCGCCTGGACGGTGCTCTGGTGCGTCCCGGCCGGGTCGATATGAGGGTACATCTTGGCTATATCAGCCAGGCGTCCGCCAAGGACATGTTTCTCAGGATGTTCAGTCCGGATGCAGATGGGCCAGCCGCGAGGCCGGGGAACGGGTGGGGTGCAGCCGATGAGAGTACAAGGCGCCGAGATCTCCACCACATGGCGTCTGCCTTCTCAAAGCATGTTCCAGAGAACACATTCACCCCATCCCAACTCCAGGGCTTTTTTCAGATGCATCTTGAGAACGCCGTTGAAGCCACAGCAGACATCGCCGACTGGGTGGCAAACGAAATGGCGAAAACAGCTCTTGACGATGACCTCGAGCTAGTGAGCCGCACGAAGGTGTAACATTATTCGGAATCTTGTACGATACGTGTAAGACATGGTTGTATTATATGGCATGGTAATGGCGTTTACGATATGGTTGTCATTCACGGCTCAACCTGAGCTTGTAAATGCTCAATATATTAGCGCAGCTCGGAACCGGCGGCAATGGAAATTTCAAGGAGGAGGGGAACATCAGAGTTGGCAGCAGTGAGTGTTGCATTCTAGGACTGTTGCCACGTATATACACAGTTGTGCCTGGTGAACACATTCAAGCCTCCGGTCTGGAAAGTTTGCACAGTAGAAGAAGAGAACAACCCCGGCAGCATCACCTCGCGTAAGCACGTCCCATCATTGTCAAAGCTCATCCAGCCCAGCTCATTAGATCATCCCACGTGGGGGTTATCATACGGGCATTGGCAAGGTACTTTAACCAGTGTACTCGCAGGTGACGGTCTCGCCGGTCGCAGAGCAGGAGGTGTAGACGGTGCCGCTCTGGCGGATGTCGATGATGGAACCCTCGCCGGCGTTGATGGTGGTGGAGCCCGAGGTGGCGTAGGCGTCGGTGAACTCGACCGAGTCGAAGTCGGCGAAGGGGACCAGCGACAGACCCTCCTCGTAATCCTCGACGATCCACTCGGCGTCGTACTCGCACAGGTCGCCCTCGGAGGTGGTGAAGGTGTGGGTGACGCTCTTGCCGGTGGTGGTGTTCTCGATGACTGCGGAGCCCTTGCTCGTGGAGGTGGCGGTCACGGACATGGTGATGGTGTCACCGGAAGAGATGTCCAGGTCGAAGTCGTAGGCGTAGTCTGTCCATGGTTGTTAGTATCCCCCAAGGCCTGCTTCCGGTACCAAGAGAGAGGAAACATACCAGGGTACCACTCGTACCAAGCGTCGAAGCTGGTGGAGCCGGATGTGTAGCAGAAGTCAACACCGGTCTGGAGGATGGCGGTGCTGCAGGTGTCACCGTCGATACCGACCCAGGCGGAGGCGCAGTAGCCCTCGAGGGAGGCCTTGACACCGCCACCGTCGCCGGCAGACGGGGTGGGCACGGTGATGGTGCCGGTGACGTAGTCGACGCCGGTGGTGGTGTAGACGGAGCCGGCCCAGTTGGTCGAGTAGGAGACGTGGGAGGTCTCGTTGTAGGTCACGTCGCTGGCGGCGATGCGGGGTGACGAGTGGCGGTCGTTGGCACGCTTTGCGAACTTCTCGGCGTGCCTGGCACGGCGCTGCTCGGTCAGGCGGGCGCCGAGGGCGACCTCGGCGGTGGCCAGGAGGGCAATGGTGGAGAACTTCATTGTGATCAACTAGGAAGCGGGCGGCTAGACTGGGACTTGGGCTGGAGAGGAGACCGAAGAGCTGCTGAGACGAGAGCTGCTGGGTTGAGGAGCTGGGAGTAGATGAGACAGACCCGGTGGGTTGTTTGTGATTTTTATACCCAGAAATCCGAGTCGCGAAGCTATATGGAATGTTCCAAAAGACCGTTGCCCGGTTCTCGAACCACATGAGGCAAAAACATCAGGTCGTGGGGTCCGCGATAACTACGGCCACCTTCCTGATGGATACCAAGCACCCACTTCACTCGAGAGCACCGCATACGAAGCTGCATCCTTGGACGATATGCTCGCATGGGTTGGTACAAGGCTAACGTGAGAGAACGCCACTTGTGTACCACGTACGAGCATTCGACGGACATCTTTGGAAGCTGTGTCTCCTTGCTATAGGCTTGTATACCTTTGCACGGCCGTTCGTAAGTCCTCTAGTCCGGTGGCGGGCGCTGAGTAGCTCCGGACTGTTGCAGTTCCCCTCGAACTTGCTTATGGTTCACTCAACCCCAGCCAGGACGAAATCAATGCAGATTTGGTCCTACGTATTCTTTCACGACGCCTCTAAACTGGGTCGGTGATTCTGCGCAACAGACCTCACATTCATGAGGCTTGTACTATATTTTGGTAAGCCTCATCCATAGGTACAGCCACTACGAGATCCAAAGTCTCAAGACAGGGAGTTCCAAGCCTGAGAGGCATTCATCCCCCAGACTTTTGTTGGACTTGCCGTCTCTTGCCGTTGACCTTCCAGAATAAGTGAGATCGGGCATGATGAACAATTCGTGTCAATGTACCTAGGTCAGGAGCCCAGTGTTGGCCCCGTATGAGTGTTCTATTTTGAAGCCCGAGAGAGGATTAGGCTTGATTTGTTTCCCGAGATTTGACGCCTCGGATCCAAGCTTGGAATTATTCCCGGGGCAGATAGCACGGGCGTGGTGTTGTTTGCATGGCCCTGCAAGCTTCCTGTTGTAAGACGTGGTACCAAGGTGTCTTTGACTTAACAAGCTTTTGCTACAGAATATGTCCTTACATGTGTGAAAAGCTGATGAGCTACTACCTTCCCAGGCGAGGCTACGCTGTGTAGCAACAGTCTGGTGACCAAAGATAGCATTGTCCTATCGGCGGCCTAGACAACGACATCCGATCGAACCCCTGAGGCTCCATGCCGGTGCTCCTGTCAGCTTCCCTTTCAGGTTCAAACAGTCGACGTGCGAGGGTGACACCCCAGGTGGATCCCGCGTTTGCATTGTCAGCCACGCAAAGATGGACCTGAATCCACCGACTGCCGGTGTCGCGGAGATGCAAAGAAGATCAACGAAGCTTGTTTCCATTCCCACTGCAGTTCGATCCACCTTGGCGCTGTTGGTGGTTTCTCGGTACGGCGTTGCCACCCACTGCGGCTGATCAGGACAGGGCGAGCAAAGTCGTCAGAAAAGTGGGCTGGCTCACCACGCGCATTTTGGTTGACCATTCCATTAACTGCCTGACTTACTTGGCTGACCATGCCCCGAAGTGGTAGACGGGTTTGACGGGCTGATACCACAGGAGCACCCGTGCCATGATCCACTGGGGATTCGAAGGTGGTGTGACCCTCAGAGTGTTAAGATGCAGTTCTAGCCAGAACCACACAGACACGCCTAGGTATGGCCTCAAGCGTACCTTTTTCAGGAAGGAGAAACTTCATCGAGGCCTAATCATGCCTTGCTGACGCAGACATCATGTCAGTCTGGCCGCGAGGCTCCCACACCCCCAGTATCTCAGTAATGGGTGCCATCCGCTGGCCTATGCGTGTTTCAAACTGCCCCCATTCCCTAGCTAACCAGCGAAGATTGAATTTCTCGAACAGCGTTGTCCCCCCCCCCCCCGCCGTTCAAATCAAATCGTCACGAAGTGCCCGCCAAAGGCTTCGGCGGCGCCGCAATCACAGCCTATGGAAGTGTTCAAGCCTTTATGTGCCATTCAACCTGCCTTTTTTGGCTCCTTTGGGTAAGAAGTGGCGTCTCGCTCTCGAGCCATGATAAGTAGTGAGACAGCGTCGGTCCCATCCTTCTGCCTTTTCCTTTCCTGTCTTTTCCTAAGGGTGTCAGTCCGTTCACCCACACAATGGATAAGAAGGTGTATTGTTCTGGCGCTCGAAGGTCTGTGCTTGGTTGACGACGAGAGGGCATCACAATTACGTTTTGGATAACTGAAAGGGAGACGTGGATCAACTTGCGCCATGATGCCGAGGTCTTTGTTGCCAAACAAGTACCTGGGTAGTCGGTGCAATCACGAGGCATGAACCAATTGGGCTTGACGATTCAACGAGAGAGGCAAAGCTTAATCGGCCATTCAGTAACGCCTCATCTTAGCACCTACTAAATCGATCGGGGCAAGAGGCAATTAATTGGGGTATAGTAGCCTTCAAAACTAGAAACTCTGATAATGAAGTGGTTTCACCGCGTGCGTATTGGCCGGAATGAACCAATCGTAAAGCCAGGCTGGGCCGGTTCCCTTCAATGTTGCAAGACAGCCTCTCAAAACCCTGTTCCCCTGCCCACGGGATGCGCATTGAGGGGGTTCGGCACGTTGACCTTTCTCTCTTCTCTCTGTTGCTGCACGGTGCCCTTGGGAACGGAGCCAACGGAAGAGTCCCAGCTTCCGGACTTCGCCTTCATGAACTGCGGCTCCGGCTGCTCCATTGGCGGTGTCAAAGGGTGGACAAATGGTGGTGATCGCGCTGAGTGGGCGCTGAGTCTCTTATCATTTCCGGCCAGACCTTTGTCCTCCCGAGCCAGTTGTAGGTTCTGTGATCTGTCTAGGATGGTGGGATCCATGATACGGATCCGGGGGGGTGGAACGGCGTTCTCACTCATATCCTTGGAGGGCGACTGGGTGTGCGCTATTTGGGAATGTACTTTCCCTTCAGACGCACCATGACTCTGAGTACATCAGGTTAGCCAGGCTCTCGTCTTTACCACGATACCGAGGTGGCCAGTTCATCATACCTTGACCTGGGCGTTGGATAGTCCGAATCGTTCTCCGCGCATGGCATTGGCGTCTTCATCGGGACGGTCGGTGGCCCCGACACTGGACTGGACATGATCTAGGGGGGAAGGTTTGGGCTTCTCCGAGAGGCCAGATCGTGGAGGAGCAGCCACGACGCTGCCAGCAGTTTTAGTCACAGGGGTCTCGAGTGTTGCTGCCTTCTCCCCTGGTTGTCTGAAGCTCTTGTCCCTTGGCCGAGGCGCCGGCTGTAGGCCTTGCGTGGGCGGTTCCCGTGACGAGCGAGTATGGCTGGCAGCCAAAAGCTCGGAAGCCAGTCGTCTCTCCTCCTCAATGTCGAGCTCATCCGCTGCTGGAGCGGGCGGCTTAGCGACGGACGTCATAGTCGTAGTTGTGACTACGGTTGTGACGGTGGTTGTCGTAACTTCACCAGTAACCGGATCCACGAAAGTCTCCTGCCTCACGTTGGGGCTCGAGGTGGAGGACAGTTGACTAGCTGGGGTAAGAGGCTGCAATGGTCGGGCTACATCTTTCCCATCTTGCGTCGACGGTTTGTTGTTTGGCATTCCATTCACGGCTGTCGTCGAACCTTCAGTACCGACAGACCTCTGGGTGGCGGCGCTGTTTGTTGAGACGTCTGACATGCGCTGCCGATCGTCGACATTGGCCTCGCCGCTGCTGCTCGTTGGCTTGCCCTTTGAGAACAGCTTCCATTTCGACCGCTTTTCCTCGATTTGCTGTGGTTTCGGCATAGTTGGAGCCACAGGCTGCTGATGAGTTTGGTGAGGAGGAAGGAGATCTAGTCAAGATCCAGGAATTATCGAGGCGTGGAGCGGCGTATTTCATTGATGCCATGTTAAGCCAGGGAGCATAGGCATCCAAGCATTTTCATATATAAGATATGGTGGTATTATGAGATCATTTCTCGCGTCTGACCACAGAGCAGGCAGAGGGTTGATACAACTTTCCAACATACCGATATGTTGCGGTACACAATGCATTTCCGGGGAACGGAGCCGGTTGAGCAGCTGTCTGGGCTCTCCGGGGCCCTGGACAGACCATCCGGGGTCTTTTGAAGCAATCTTCGCGGTCAGACCCCGGGGACCCTGATGTGACGTATATATAATTCCATCCCGAGGCTCCCAGTCCGAGAATCTTGGTTCGTCGTGTCTTTCAAGGTTGTGTTGCGAAGCCTGCTGCGGTGGCCCCTGTACAATCCCTACGCAGGCTTGTGTCTAGTCCATTTTCGACCGCTCACAGGGAAGCATCGCGAGATGAAGGCGGCAGGAGCTGCAACCTCATCCCTTGAGGGAATGCAACGTCGTCCGTCTGCCTGTCAGACTGTCAGATCTCTGCAGGCAGCGTCGTGCAACCTCGACACAGACGTCCCCGCATTGCCTTGGTAGTATCAGCTTCCAAGGTTCAGAAGATCGATCAGGCTCAACATCCTGCATCTACAGGTAAAGAGCTGAAGCTTTGATGTTGCGTACGAATGTTCAAAGAGTGGCTGGATCTGAGAAATCGTTACCGCCTCGACTCAAGCTCTTCACGACCCAAGCATTCACGTTTGAGTGGAGTGTCCGGTGGTGCTAAAGAGCCCCGGCCCTGTCACTCGTCCCAGGATTCCTCTAAATGTTAATCGCCGCGGACCCTCCCAGGAACATGTTTTAGCGTACCAAATACACCTGTGTGCATAAGATCCATCGATTTACCGAGCTACGCGACTCTTGATTTGCCGGTATCTGCAATGCCGAATGACAGCCTATGTTCGCTTGGACAGTAAGGCGACAATCGTGCGGGCATAGGCGATTAAATAAAACAAAAACCTTAGGAAGCTCAACGCATTGGAACTTCCCAAGGGTTGATAGCACAAGAGTGAACATACCCATCCTTCTCTTGCTTCGTTCCGTGCAGTTAGGACAAGAAGAGAGGAAGACATAAGCACTCGGCATGGCAAGGCCGCAGGAAACGATAGGCTAACAATGTGTACGGGGAGCCCGGGACCTGCAAGCCGTTGAGAACGTCTGTGCATTTGATTGATGTCGTAACAAGAGCGAGCATCACGGCGCTCCACGAGGGGTTTCCAGGCAGGCAGGCCAGGTTCAGAAACATATGCCGGATCGTAGGTAATGGAATTCAACCTGCAGGGATACAAGAGACGTGACGAGGTCCCTGCCACGGATCATATTTAGGGTAAGTACGCTAGTCGCCTACGATAATGTCTGGTGGAGCAGTCTGGCAGTGACTCCCTAATCTGACGCGTCTGTCGCTCGCGGGCTACGCCAGTCTTGCAGTCTTTGTAATGCGAGCGTACGTCACGATAGCTTCCAACACTGAATAGACGAGGTCTTTAGTAGAAAGCCAGTCTATTCGATTGTGTTGTATAGAAGCGTGTGTGTATTGTTGAGAAGAAACGGTAGCGTGCGCTAGCTGATGGAAAAAGTCTAAGTGTATAGCGGGAAGATTTGTATTATATAATAAGGATGCCTAACATACCCCTCTTATAAAAAATGCGCATGTTCTTATGCGCAATATTTCTCTTATTTTGTAATATTTTATTTCCCTCTTAGTTTATTATATTTTTTGTCTTTAGTTTTAGAGACTTTATTATTATTTAATAAAAAGAGTAGTTGGTTTATTACATTAAGCAAAGTTTATCTTATTGTTAATTTAAGTTTAAACTGCTATTATAGTTTTATTATTAATGTGATTGTTACTAGCGGAAGCGTTAGCAGCGTTGTTGGCGGAAACGTTAGCAGCGTTATTAGTAAAAGCATTAGCAGCATTATTAGCAAAAGCAAAATTATTTTTAATAACATTATTATTATTAACATAATCTTTAAACTGCTTAAATACTAGAGCCTAGTTATTAATATTTTATCTTTTGGTTGTATTAGCGTTGGTAAAAGCTAAGCCTTATCCTTTAGTTATATTATCGTTAATAAAAGCCAAGCTTTATTCAGCGGTTAGGTTAGCGTTGGTAAAACCTTATTTAGCAGTTAGGTTAGCGTTGGTAAAACTTTATTTAGCGGTTAAGTTAGCATTAAAAGCAATAGATGCTAAGCCTTATTTTATAGTTAAGTTAACATTGCTTAAAGCTATAGTTTATCCTTTGTTTAGGTTAACAATGCTATTGTTATTGTTTTTATTATTGCCTTTATCTATAAAGACGTTAGACTTATCTAAAACGTTATCTTTAATAACTATTTTATTAATAGCAAGTCCCTAGTTTATAATTAGATCCTGTGTATTAGGTGCAGTGGTTTATTAAGCTTTTACGTTAGAATTATTTTAATTTATAGTAGCAGTTTTTTACTATAGATTGTCTTTGAGTATAGTGTTTGCTTTGGCTATATTAGTGTTGAGAATAGCTGAGGTTTTTTAATTGTTTATAAGGGTTAATAAGTAAATTTTTGCAAAGTTAAGTTGCTTAGAGCCGCAGCGCTTAATAGTTATAATATTATACGTATAAAGTTCTTTATCTTGATTATTGTTGTCCTTATTAATGTTGAAATCATCAGCGTTCTTAGCGTTGGCGTCTTTGACTGCCTTATTAGGCTGAATATTAGGTTTATCTTAGATTATATCTCTAGTATACTTATAAATTGGTGCTTTGGGGGCAA
This sequence comes from Dendrostoma leiphaemia, assembly GCA_026120015.1. Classification (NCBI taxonomy): domain Eukaryota; kingdom Fungi; phylum Ascomycota; class Sordariomycetes; order Diaporthales; family Erythrogloeaceae; genus Dendrostoma; species Dendrostoma leiphaemia. Next base: position 22,967 of record JALRMF010000252.1, on the reverse strand, counting down.
TCTCTGCAATAAACTAGTCTAAATTATTGGAAACGTTGGTTTTGTTTACGTTTTTAAACTTTTAAGCAAAAATCGCCTTGCGTTCTTTTAAAGTAACGTTATGTTTTTAGTTTTTAGATAAGTATACCTTTAAAATAGTTTTAAAACGCTGGCTAAAGTTAATTATAGAGTTATTGTCTTTATGTTATAATAAAACATTTAAGGCGTTTGCAAGCAGGCTTTTAGTAGTTTTAGTTTTGTAGTTATATAGGTAATAACCTTAGGTAGAATAATTAAGGCAAAATAAACTTTTAAACCTTTATTAGTCTAAGGTTAATATAAGAGTAATCTTTGACAAAGTGGTCCAATCTCTTTTTTTAGTATAAATAGCTTAAAGCTTTTTTTAAATATCGCAGTATATTATAAAGTAGTGCTAAATCTAGCTTAGCTTAGTGCATAAGTCTTTAGGCAAAATGTTTACTATAGCTAAATAACTCTGCGTTAAAGCAATGATGGGCTATTTCATCTTTTATAAAAATCCACTATTTAATCCTGCTATAAAGATAATAATAACTATATTAAATTTATAGCTTTAAGCGCTGTTAATTATCTTAATATAGAGTTTGTTTTTGCAGATCTTCTAAGGTAATATGGCTGCGGCTATATATTAGAGGTTGTAAACAGTTTAAGCGTATAGAGTAGAGATAAGAATAAATATTAGTTTGCTTTTATTATTTTGCAGACTAATAGTATAAATTTAAGAAGCAATGTGCAGTGCTAGATTAATTTAGGAAGCATTTGTTTAGCTTGTCCTAGATTAGATGAGCGTTCCCTTATGCTAAATAGTGGCTTAAGTGCCGCTTATGTAATTTTTTTTATCTTTTAGTATTTTGCAGAGTACTTATAGGTTAAGGAAGCGTTGTAGGTATTAAGCTGCTAGGCTAAGATTATTGGGGTTAAAAGCTGATTTTATACGTTTGTTATAGCTAATAATACTAGCGATGCGTTCTAGTCTACTTTGCTGTTAGTGATTGATCTGGGTGTGCAAGGCGTAGGGAGTAGCTTAGTTAATTTATTTTAATATTAAAGTCTGCATTTAGCGAATAAAGGGGGTAGTAAAAGCTTGTATATCTGTGTTAAATTAATAGTTTGTGGTTTTGCAAGGCTAGTTTTCTTTGTCTGCTTTTTTACGCTTGTAAAATTTTAATATTATATTTTATTAATATTAAACCTTATTGCTAAGTATAATAACACTGCCTTATACCTTATTGCCTATATAAAAGAAATAATAATAGCTAGGGAATTATTATATAACTAAGATAGAATTAGCTTTGGTTATTATATTGGCTTTATTAAAGATTATAATAATAGGCGTAAAAAGTGTTTTGTTTGCGACCTTAGATGCAATAATTAGCGTATAAACAATAGCGTCTATAGTTTTTAAGATTATGCGGTAAAGTTTGTTTAAGCGCTTATTTATTTCTTTAGTTTTAAAGATATTTGCTAAGACGTTTAGCTAGCTCTTTTTATTAAATAGTTTTGCTAAGCAAGTAGCCTTTTTACTTTGAATTATTTTTAAAACTATAGCGTTAAAGGTATAAATACCTTTAGTTAATATGCATTAGTATTAACTATGATTTATGCTAAACTCTGTAGTATTTTCTATTTTCAAAGCTATAGCGAGTTAAGCGCTAACGGTAAACGTTGTGTTAATTATATAAATCCTAGGGTCTATGCCATAAAAGCCTTGGATCAGGTTTTTTTCCTCAAGCATAAGATTGTTTACCTTAATAATAATATATTATTGATTAGGGTTTACTTAGAGAGAGGTTTTTTAGTAGCTTTTAGCTATATGTTTACTATGCTTATTGTATTAAATAATAATTATAACCTTAGCGTTTATTTTAAACGTTAAAGCCTTTACTTTTAGAGCTGGGTTATTATCTTTAATATATATGTTTCTAAATGCTGCGCTAAGGTTGATAGGTTGGCTATTTGGCAGATAAGTTAGGTTGTTGTTGTCTGCTGTTTAAGGGTTGATGCTGGCGATAGGATTATTAAGCATAGTAAGGGCTAGTTTATTATTATTGCAACTTTTATTTGTTTTATTAGTGATGGCGCGTTAAATAGTAGATGCCTAGGTATTAAAGTATTGCTAGCTGTGTATAGCAATTTTTTTTGCGTTTTTAAGAAGCAGGCTATGAAATAGGGCTATATAGTTTTTATAAAAAGCGTGAGAAAAGGTTCTTTAAAAGGTTGGTATAAAGACGGCGTTGATCTAATTATCTAAGTTATGTAAGGTGTTAATATTATATTTATTATTAATTTATCTTAGAACTAATATAAGAAACTTATTAGTAGATAGGGCAAGATTTTGTTCTATTATAATATTCTACATTATATTAAAAGGCAGATTATTTTATAATAATAGAAAAGCCATTGTATCTTTTATATTTTAAAGTATATTATATGACTTTGGTTTTAAGCTTATGCTTTTATCCTTTAATAAGCAATTTAATTTAATAGAAAGTTTAAGTATAGTTTAAGTGATATTTTTATTATAATTAGGCTAGAGTAGCTTAACCTTGGTCTATTATTCTGCATCTTTTAACGTCTTAGATAAATAGGTAAAGTATTAAGAGATAGCGTCTACAATATATAGCTTAGAGTTTTAAATAACACTTATGGTAAATTTAGCAATGCGAAACTTTCTGCTATCAGGGTAACCTTAGATAAAAAGGTTTTTATAAGGTGTTTTGTTGAGTATAAAGAAGGCTTGCAGCTGGTTTTAATTGAATTTTAAAGCTATATAAATGTAGTTTTTTAAATAAACGTTCTAATAAACTTGGTATGCGTGGGTAGTAATAGGGTTAACTTTGCCTAAGGTATCTTACTGTTTTTTTTGATAAATAAGGTAGTTATTGAGGATAAGGTTATTGAGATTATATTAGTTACCGATAGTGAGTCGTTAGGTTAGGTAGTATTGGATATAATTTAATAATGGGACTATGGCAAAAAGGTTAGTAGTAACTAGTAATCTTTGCAATATAGCGAATTATTTATTTATTGCTTGTGCTTAAAAGTTAAAAAGCCTTTTTAGGCTCTTAAGGCGCTTAGTTGCTGTGATTTTATTAGCTATAAATTGGAAGGTAGCTAGTTAAATAATGTAATATATAATGGCGAAAAGCTTGTTAATGTACTCTTTACCTAAGGTATATTCTGCAGGCATAGCAGGCAGCTTTAGATAAATAAATAGGGCTTATTTGTTTTTTTTATTTTAGTTTAGCTCCCTAGGCAAGCATAAGAGGAAATAAAGTTTATCTAGCTTCTTTAGAGGTTTATTAACATTATAACAAATACCTGTCTATATTAAAGCTGTTAAACTTATTAAGGGAGGTAGTTTTAAGATGTAAAGTATAAATATACACTGTTTAATAATATGTTTCTTTTATTTAGGACTAAGTTTGCAGATAATTTTACCTTTTATATTAGTGTTTTAATGGTGTTTTATATGCTTTACTAGGCGTTGGATAATGTTGTTTTGCTAGTTAATAGCTTTCTTTTTAGTTATAGATTCTATTGTCACTGCTATGTGCATAAAAGGGCTAATATATGCGCAAGCATTAATAAAATGCATTTTGTGTTTAAATGCCTTGCAATGTTTTTAAAGTATGCCTTAAGTATTTTTGAATTTTTTTGTTTCCTTTTTCAGCGGCTGGTAGTTTAGTGTAAAATAATATTTAACTTTTAAAAGTATTTTATATATTTATAAGCTTATAATTTTATAATATTTATTATTAGTGTAGTTTATAGTAATTTGCTTTGTAGCAATAGAATAAATTTTAATTTAGCAGAACACTATTATGCCTAGCAAGGGATAGGTTTTAATAAGGTACTTTATATTGTTGCATAAGATAATTACTGCGTGATAAATATATAGCAGTTTTATTATTTTTTTTTTTATAGAGTTGGTAGAGTGTAGTGCTTTGACTTATGTTTTGCTGATTGGTTAAAGCAAAATCTTAATGTGTTGGTTAGTAAACTCGTTTGCCAACATTTGCTAATAATATGCTTTGTGTAAAATGGCATTTAAAAGTATAGTAATTTAATTAGTAATTAAGTTAAACTTTAATAGCGGCTTTAGCTAATATATATTTGTTGAAAGAAGGTGGTTAAGGGTTTTTGGCTTAATGATAAAAAATTTGGTTAATTTTGCATAGATAGTCAAAAGTGGGTTACTTTAGGCTTAAGCTTATAAAGTTAGGAGTATAGTGGCCTAAAACTTAAAATCCTTCTAAGCAGCTAGTATAAAGATTTTAAATCTCACTATGTTTTTTGTGTATTAGTTTGCAATATATTAAATAATGTTAATAAAGTTGGGAAATTCTATGTATAATAAATCTGCCTAAGCTATATAGTTGTGGTAGAGAGATAGCTGCAATGTGATTATTGTGAAAGATAAATAGTAAGTGTTTTAAGTTTGCTTATTTAATAATCTAATACTTTATATATAATAGTAAATTTATTTTATTGCTATATTGCTTATATTAATTAGCTTTAAAAGAAATATAAAAGAAATGTATGCGGTAATAAAAGGGATTTATTTGTTATAAAGCAGTGCTAAATACTCTAATATAATATATGCGCTTTGATAAAGATAAGCGTAGATATATAAAATTATGCTAAATATTGCTGGTAGATTATTATTGATTTTGTTTATTATAAAATTACAGTAGAGAGTATTATGTTAATTATTGTTAAAGATAATGTAATAGTAGGGGTATAATTATTTAGCATATATAACTTTGCTAAGGATGATTGCCTTTATAACCAGTGCATTTTTATTTTTAACGTTTATAATAGCATTAATGTTCTTTGCGGCTTGCGTAGAATAATTACTTAGCCTAGCTAAAGCTTATAATCCTGTTAGATTCTTAGTAATAACTGCTTAAGGGATATTTTTAAGGATAGTATTATAAAAGAAGGGGAGGCTATAAGCATAAATGGGAAATCTATGCTTGGTGACGGCGTTTTAAAACTAGTTTTTTTTTTATTATTTTATTATGCCTTTGTTATTTATAATAATATTAATGCTAATATGCTTTAAGGCGCTGCTTTGCAAAGGCTTGTTAAGGTAGGTAGTTAGGTTGGTTTTAACGTTATACTAGCGCAGGTTAGTGTGTTTAATAAAGGTTAAGGCAACAATAATGTTATTATTATAATCTTTATTAGACCATCCATTTGTGGCTAAAAAGGCTGGATAACTAATAAGTGTGTGTTTGTTAAAAAAGTATTTTATAAGAAGAGTTAAAGAGGAGGTAAGGCAGCTGCGTTTAAAGCATAGCAGTAAATTTTACTATTAAGCGCCTATAATTTAGCTGCTATAAAACAATACACTATGCATAGCTTTTAAAACTAGTTTTTTACTATGCTAGGCAGCGCTGTCTATTATTAAGCTATAGTATTTGTTTATTAACGTATAGGCTTATAAAATAAATTAGCTAAGGTTAAAGTTAATATATAGTATTAAAAGTAAGGGTTGTGTGGTTTTATTGTTTATAATAAGATAACTATGCTGAAACTTATAAAAGCAGTGCTTTAAAGAGCTGTAAACTATAACCTTTTAGCTGCTAATGCTATACTTAACCTTAGGTTATATTTTATAAAAAGCTAAATTTAATTATATATTATAATAAATGCTATTGTTATTAGTAAATGTATTAAAGCGTTGTTTAAGGCAATTAAGCGCATTTTATAAGCAAATATTGCAATTAACTTAGGCAATGCCTTTGTTAAAATATAAAAAATAAAAATAATTACTATCTTTAGTCTTATATGCTTAGAGTAGCAAGTTACTTGGGCAATGGTGGTTAGGGATTTTAAATGTTATTTTATTTAATTAAGAGAAAGTAAGGTTTAAGAGATGCTTACATACGCTTATATTTGCAATTATAAATAAAATCAGGTTTAGAAGAAGGGAAGTATAGAATAAAAGAGTGTAATATTAAAGGCAGAATTATATAGGATAATAAGGGATTAATTAAGTTGCTTTGTTTGTAAAAAGGGAAATAAAGTGGTTATGCAAAAGTGAAAAGTTTAAGTATAGTTTAAAGTTTGCGTTTTTATAAGGTTGGTAAATAGTTTAAAGTTTAGAAAAAGAATGGGGGTTAGGTTTTGGTTTGCAGTAAAAAGTTGACAGCATGCCTTAAAATTTGCTGGTTGCCTCGCTAAAAAAAAGCAGCAGGCAATAGCTTTTTTGCTTATTTAAACAATAGTAAAAATTAATATTATTGTTAGAAAAATCTTAGTATTTTAAAGTAAAAGATATTTAAAGAAAGATAAAGAAGTTTGCTAAACCTGCTCATAGTGTTTCTAGCCAAGCTAATAATATTAGATCTGTTTTATTAAAGTTAAAGCTATTCTTTATATATAATAATACTATTAAGATTTAAGATAATGGCTAAAATAGTGTTTTTAGCAGTATTTTTAGACGAGTTTAAAGACGTTTTAGATTAAAGAGTTATATATTTTCTACGTAGTGTCTTTGTAACCTAGCTATTTAACTTTGTAGTAAAGCATTTTATAAGTTTCTTTTAGTTTCTTTATCTAAGCATGATTTATAATCTTGTTAATAATGAATTTTTTAATATTATCCTTGGTAAGCAGGCTGAGGCTAGGTTATATAGCTGTAGCTTGCTTTTTAAACGCAAAAGTAAGGTGTTTAATAAAAATGTCAAGGTTTTATCTAAGCTAGGTAGGCAGATTAACTTAATATTTAAATTTGCTAATCTTTTTAAGAATATAAAATAGTTTTATTTTGCAGAATATAAGCTTAGTTTAATGGTTTAGATAATATCTATAGGCGCTTAGCTTAGCAAGTCAAATATAAACATAGTTATTCTCTTATAGTATTAAAGGCTTAATATAGTGATTATTATAGTAGATTTTTATTTTTGCTTAAGCTATTTAAATAAACTTAGCAGCCTTTTTGTATATTATCTAACGTTGATGGGTAAAGCTTTGCAGAGAGATAGCGCTAAGAATAGGCAGGTTAAAGTTGCAAAGTTAGCAACTATATAAGACAACAAAGAAAACTTATCTAGTAAAAGCAGAGTAGAAGGTATTTATAATAAAGAAAATATAAGAGAGATTATTTTTTTATAAGCAGAGATTATACAAAGCTCCTATTGCTGCAATCAAAATAACTATTATTATCTAAACTATTCTCTTAGCTTAGCTATTAGCAAAAGGATAATACGCGGCAATTATATAGATTTGCGTGCTAGTAGCTTTGTAAAATTCTGCCTAAAGTTTGCTAGTAAACTTTGCATTTATATCTAATATAAACATATTAGGAAAACCCTATATGAGATATATATATTTAATATAAGCCTTTGCCCATTATTCACTTATCCAAATAGCCTTGCCTAGCAACCTAATTATAAACTTCAACGTTTTATAGATTACAATTAAAATAGAGTTATTGCCTCTAGAGAAGGGGGGTAAGCTAATAATAAAGTTTAGGCAGATGGTTAAAATAGAAATGTCAAGAGTATTAATTAAGATAAGATTGCTAAATTCAAGCTTTTTTGATTGTTTAGTTAAACTATAGACAGCGCAAGCTGTAATATGCTTATATATAGCTTTTTATATGCCATAAAAGAAAACAATATTATAAAAAAAGTAATAAACACAGTTTTCGCCTATATGCGCGCACTTATTATAAGCTATATATATAATATAAAATATTATTTTTGCAAAGAAAACAAGCCTTGTTTTTTCCTTGTCTATAAAGTATAATAACTAAGTTTTAAAATATAGATAAAAGTTGTAAATGCTAAGGCATAGCTTATTATTATTGCTAACTATATTTTTTGCCAATATAAAAATACGCTAATAAATACCTTTAAAGAATGGGTTTATCTTAAGTGCCTTAACTAAATCCTTAGTCTAGCTGCGTAAAAGTTGCAGAATATTTATAATTTGTTTATTATGCTTAAAAACGTTGATTTTAGGTATGGATAAATTAAAAGTTAGTTTTATATTAGCTAGCAGAGGCGGAATTGTTAGAATTAACTATTTGATTTAGTTTAATACCTAGGGTTATATAGGTTATATTTTAATAATAAAAGTCTTTAGGCGCTTAAAATATATTAATTAGTAGTTTTTAATTAAATTAGCCTAAAGTTAAGGCGGGATTAGTAGTGGGCTAGTAACAACAGCCGTTGTTGCGTTAGGCAAGGCTGGCTGTTGATTTTTGACAGTGTTTGCCTTTGTTAATGGCTTGGCTAAAAGACAAGCTTAATATTGTATAACAATATATATGCATATTAGCGGTTTGGTTATATATTAGACAGGGCTTTATATCATAAAAAAGATAGATTTATTATTGGTTTTAAAGAGGTATAACAGCGCGTTAGCATTAGTGTAGTGCTTATCTAGCCGATATATTACTTATAGATTATAAGCAAAGCGGTTAAAAAAAAGCCTTTATTTTATAATCTTGCAAATATTATAAAGCAGGCGGTTTTTAAAACTAAAGGCGTCTATGATTGATCTATAGTTAGTAATAACGATGATTTTACTATGATTTAGGTAATAAAAGCATTTTTTAAGGGCTTAAACTAATTTTAGGGCCTTAAGCTTTAGTGTAAAGTAATTTTTCTCTACTATAGTTAAAGTTTGAAATAAAAATAAAATTGGTTAACTATGCTTATTATTTTAAACTTAGTATAGGCTAGCTTTAATCCTAAAAGTGCTAGTATTTATATAAAAGTAAAATAGCTTAGAATAATTGGAAAAGGCTAGATTAACTGCGCTAATTAAACAGTTTTTTAATTTTTCCCAAGCAATTTGCGCCTTTTTCCAAAGAATGTTAATATACTCTTATTGCTTTTGCTAGTTTTTAAATTTTTATTTTATTAGCGGCAGAATAGGTGGTAGCGCTGCTTTAGAAGGAAAGGCTTTGTGCTTAGCTTAATTCTTGCGTTAGTAACTCTTTAGAGGGGCGCTTTTAAATCTAATAATTTTTAGCTTAATAAGGGGATTAGCAATTATTATATAATTAGGGATAAACTTTTAATAATACCCTATAAGACTAAGCTTTAATTTAAAGGTCTTTAAGCTTATTAGCATAGTTAAATTCTTAATGGCCTTTGTTTTTTCCTTTATAGTTAAAAGACCTAGATAGGAGATATAATAGCCTAAAGCATAAATACCTTGCTAGGCAAAATAGCATTTTGCAAAAGATATAATACAATCAAAGTTCTTTAAAATGATAAAAATTACTTTAAGATAACTAAAATAGTTTTAAATAGTGTAGAAAAAGACAATGATATTGTTTATATAAACTAAGATAAAAAGCTATAAATATTGCCTAAAAAGAGTCTCTATGCAGTGCTAAAAAAAACTTAAGATAATTGCAAAGCTTATAAAAGCAATCGTAAGGCGTTGAAGTCCTTGGTAGAAAGAGACGAAGGTTATTTTCTATTTATTCTTTTTTGCTAATAGCTGCTGAAAAAAACTCTTAAGTATATTTATAATAATAAAAATAAAATAGCCTCTAAGAGATGCTAAAATATTATTTTAGCATAGTAGAGGATAATTATAAAAAAGCAGTTTTAAATTAATATAATATAAGTTAATAATTATATAAGGTTTTTTATTATAATATACCAAAAAAGCTGGCGAAGCTGCAGGGCAAATGTCTCCTAGTAAAACGTTCTCTACTACTTTAGCATCTTTAAAGGGGTTTATAATAAGGTTAAAATTCCAGCGGTCCTTTTTAGAAAGGTTATATAGCTGCTAGAGAAGATTATTCAACTAAGCGTTTTCTTTAAAGGGGACTTCTATATTAATGCTGTTATTAAATTATTTAAGATAAAGACTAAATAAGCGATAATAATAAAGGATAAGTTGGCGAATTTTATTTTTAAGTTCTAGGCTCTAACAATCAAAAATATTTGCTTTATTAATATTAAAATCAAGATTTAGTATAAATAAGTAAAAAGAATATTTATCTAGGTAGCGGCCCTCTAGTTTCTCTTTTAGCAGCTTATCTCTTAAAAGGTTAATAATAGGAATAGCGGTAATATTAGTCTTATTATTTTTAAAGGTAAGAAACGTTTTTATGTTATAAATTAATTTTATTCTTTGCAATATTCTTAGACTTTATCTTTTACAAAGGATAATAAGTATTTTGCTAAAGTTAGAGATTTAAACAAAGTTTATTTATTTATCTAAGCAAGCGTTAAAAAAAAAAGCATACGCTATTTTGCAAGGATTAATAATAAGAATAAAATTAATAAAATATTCGTCTAGATATATAAGCAAAGGTTAATGTTAGATTTAAATAATATAACTTTTCCCCAGCAGTAAAATAACGTTTTTAGCGGCTTTAAGTTATGCTATCTTTTATTCTGCCTTTATAGCCTTAATGTAGGTAGCTTAGATTTTTTTGTTAGTATTGTTAATGTAAAGAGTATTATTGCATTTTTTGTTTCTTTAAAATATGTAAAGGCAATTGCCTTTAAGGAAGCTTAGGCCTAATAAAAAGCTATAAGAGAGATTATCTATAAAATACGCTCTTTTAGTAATAGTTTATAATATTTTACTTTTATTAAGCAGGTTAATTAGCAAGTTAATAAAGTAGGTAAGTTTTAAGCCTTTTCTAATGCTGCTAAGGTAAATAGGCATGTTAAGTATAGATAAGGAATAAGTTAAGTAATGAAAAATAAGAGTTTGTCTTAAGATAAGACTAATAGGGAAAATAGTATTTAATATTTTAAAGAAATATTTTCCAGCGGGTAAACAAACAGTAACTTGCAAATGCTTGAAACATAAAAGGTCTTAGATAAATATAACAGGTAACAATGCTAGTATTGGCACACAATATATGCCTTATATAACCTAGATAATAATAGTTAATCTCTTAACAGCTTTGTTAAAAAATGCCTCGTTATTAGTAAAAGTTGATCTCTTTTTTTAGTGCAGATATGCTATTGGTTTAGGTATATTGCAATATTGTCTGCCTTTAAAGCTATTAATAGTTTACTTAATAAAAATAGGGTTAGGCACAAAGGCAGGCTGCATAATAGATGTATCAGCAATAATAATAATAATAAGAGGAAACTGCTGCTGCAATAGCAGAGGCGTCCCCTAAGCCTACTGCCTGATTATTTTTCTAAATTAGGCTCTTTATCAAAGTGCCTAACATTGTTTTTAAAAAAATTAGCATAATCAGCGTCATCTATTTAATAAAACCTATAAATTTCATTAGCAATTTTCTACGGCATAAACTTATTTTAATAATTATTATCTAAGCTTGTTAAATAAGCTTTAACTATAGGCTTAGCATTACCTATATAAGCATAGCAGTTTTACTTACCTAACTTAGCGTTATAGATAAGTTTATCTAAATCTTTAATATAGTTAAAAGAAGGTTTTATATTAAATTGCCCCTTGTTTTTAGATGCCCTTTGATTATAGCCTTTATTATTATAAAAGCCTTTATTGTTATAAAAGCCTTTATTGCTGAATTTTCTAGCATCTTAATCTTGGTTAGCAGGCAAATTGCAATATTTAACATTATTGCTACTATAACTATTCTAACAATTATAGTCTTAGTTGCGATTATTGCAGCTAGCGTTGCTATATAAATTGCCACGGCTATAATTATTATAAGGTTTATTATACCAAGCTTTATTGCTTACTTAATTGCAGAAACTGCGCAGTTGGTCCTTAAAGGCGTTATTTCTTTTCTTTTCTTCTTACTACTTTTATTAAACATTATACTACTTACATTAAACTAATTAGCGGAATTTTGCTAGCGTATTATTATCTTTATATAGGGAGATAGCCACTCGCAGCAAAGAATCTATCTAAGCGTAAATACAGCAAACTTAAGCGTCTTTATCTACGTTTCTAGCCTTATTATAAAGGTGGATCTTTTTATTAATGCAATTTATCTTTATTATTAAACGTGTGTACTAGCGAGTTGGCCTGCTTTATTAAATCACTGCGATCCTTGCGGAATTGGCCTCAAAGCTTCTTAGGCCAGTTGCTTAGGCTATAGCTTAACTTTGCATATTAAGCTTATAATAAAAATATAAACCAACGCACACCTTTAATATTATCTTTGCTAATAATACTAATAGAAAAGTTAAATAACACTGCTTATTCTCTGCAGATTTAAGCTAAATGCTTAATTTTAGCAATAAAACTATTAACTATTTTGCTATTAAACTTAAATATTTCTAATTTTAGCCTTATGCTAGCCTAGTATAAGGAATTGTATAAGCTATAATTATTAAAATAGCGCGGGCAAAAGGATTTGCGGCTATGGCGTTATTGGAATAGATGGCTCTTTATTTTTGATTTTAATCGCTGGTTTTTAGGGCAAAATAGTTATTGAGATCGCTAATAATAAGGAGATTAAGATTTTTAATAGTTAAGGCGTTAATGCTTAGTTAAGAAATGTATTGCTAAAGGTTTAAATAGGCGCTTAAAAACCTTTAAGGTATGGCGACTAGGCGATTAGAGAGTAATGCTGCTTAAAAATCTTTTGAGGAGATATTAAAACTAGGTTAGATTTAACGCTGGGTTAAGGTTACCTTAGAGGTATTGTTTAGCTTATAATATTTATTTTTGCTAAATATGTTTAGTATCTTTAGCCAAGATTTTATAGATATAAAAAGAGATAAGTTATATTATAGCAGGTTGAAGCTTTGTAAATATATTAAGACCTATAGTTTGTTTAACTGTATAAATAATAGCAGCATTGCGTTAAAGGTTTAAGTGAGAGTAGGGAGGTTTTTAAACTTGGTTTCTAAGAGGGTGATTTTTAAGGATAGGTTGGATAAGCTATCCTCTAAGAGTCTAATTGCTAATAAAGGGTTGAATAGGCAAATTTTTAAAAGCTTAGCTTATAGAAGGTTGGTTAAAGTTTAGCAAAGGGTTACTAAGGCTATCTAAAGCAGAAGCTATAATATTGAGTTAGGCAAATGCATTAGGATTAGAAAAGAGATTAAAATTAAAATTAGAGTTATTATTATTATTAATATGGCTGCTAAAGTATAAACCTTTTAAAAATAGCAAAGCAAAAAAAATAGCTTTAACTTAAAAGTTAAAGAGACTGGAACAGCTAGAAGACAAATGTAAAAAAAATGAGATAAACGTTTGCAAAGGCAAAGATAAGTTTAAAGTATATAATAGAACAGAAGAATTAATTATGCTTTGCAAAGGAAAGCTAAAAGGTATATAAATTAAAATGTTGTTAGCTTATTATTTCTGCTCTATAAACTCCTTTAAAAGTTTTTACTATTTAAATAAACATTAGATAACATTAATATTATTAAATAATAAAAGCTTTAAGTATTTAATGCAATTAGGCATATTTTCTTTAATATTAGCAACTGCTTTTAAAGTAGGCATATTTAGTGCTTGCTTTATTAACTTAATGTTAGATTATAATAAAGAGAATGGTTTAAAGGCAAGCTAAGATTATGGTTTAAGTTCTTTAGACTAAGGTAGATTGCCTAGTTTCTGCTACTAGGTTAAAAACGCAGAAAAGCTTTAAGGGTGCGTTTTTTACTTTAGCGGCTATTATTTTTTAAATAGATTAGAAACGATATTTTTGCTTAGATAATAGATGCAATTGAGGTTATTTGACTAGACTTTCGTTGCGAGAGCTAGCAGAGATTATTATATAAATCGCAGAAGCTGTTGCGCTTATAGTTATTATAATTTTAGTGGGTTGCTTAGAGCCATTTAAAGGAAAAAAAGAGAAGAGTGTTTATATATAATTAACGTTTATTAAAAGTAAATAAAGTTAGGATGATTTTAATCAACTAATTTTATTTAAAGTTTTTTTAGCGTAGTTAATTTAATTAAGTATGATTTTATAAGCTGAAAGTGTGTGAGGATTAGAGAAAGGGAGGTTGTTTTAGGGTTATTGAAAGGGTATTTTTCTAACAAAGCCAAGGTTTTTAGCCGATTAACTTTTATTAATCAAAGGAGGAAGATATATTATAAGTAAACTTATAAAAGCTTTTTATTGTTGGTAGATTAAGTTAAGTCGTTGATTATTAATTATTTAACTATTTATTTAACGGGTTGTTTAAAGAAAGGGGTTGCTAGCAAGGCAAAGAGCTTAAATTAGATCCTTTTGATAAAATCAAAAGACGAGCGTAGCTACTATGTAATGCAAGCGTATGTTACAATAGCTTCCAACACTGAATAAACGAGGTCTTTAGTGGAAAGCCAGTCTATTTGATTATATTGTACAAAAGCGTATATATGTTGTTGAAAAGAAACGGTAGCGTGCGCTAGCTAATGGGAAGAGTTTAAGTGTACAGCGGGGGGACCCGTATTACGTAATAGGGATGCCTAACAGTCTTGTTGTGGATCATGTGTTCATCGGATCAGTCTCCGAGGTGGTGGAGAACGCCCAGGTGCAGATCATGAGCTCGGGATGCATGGTAATGTATCCTGAGATCAGAGGAGACGGTATCATCAGACTATGTGCACCTGCGCCACGATTTGCAGCACATTCAGGGCTCTGTCCTTGCCAGACAGGCAGACAGGGGCACACATGCGGCAGGATTCCTTCACATGCCAAATGCCCGGCGGACTCGTCTCGTTCTTGTGACCAGGTTTATGTAACTTTCCCGGAGGCCCAAACGGCTCCAGCGGGCACCTTGGCACTCGCAGCATCGAAATTCTGGTTTGATCTCCGCACATCACCAACAGGAAGCCGTGACCGCTCAGGTGCCAGTGATAGGTTGAATTGCGAACAGGCGATCATTCATCGTCAATGCAGGTCTAGAACCTGTGATTATGTATGTATCGTGCCGATGCGGAGTGACAGAAACACGTCTAGATTATAGCTGAGCGCCGTAGCAGAGTACTGAAGTATACAATTTAGGTGTTGTTGACTGCCCCCTTGAGCGTGCTGCATGCGCGGCTAAGTCAAGCTGAGCCGAGTGATCAAACCGCCTGTCGACTTGAACGATAGTAAGGACAAGGGCGAAACGTGTTGAGTTCGACTGGTGACTTCCAAATGGCAGCAAGCACCTCGGGCGAACATGATTGTACGGTCTTATTTGTTTTAATGTAAATATGAGTTGTCCACAAGATCATCTGCAATTATCCGCAATCTTTAAGCTATTTCAAATGGCCCTGAGCACCTGTTGGGGACTAGCACCACAAGTACTCTCTCCCAACGTGGTCTAGAATTCCAGTTCACTTGAGGAATCAATAGTACCAATGCTAACGATCTCCTCGTTTATAATGTCCCAGCTGCTCACGACGTAGGAACAGCGGACACTTCATCAATCAGTCAAGCTGGCACTGACCTGTCATATAAGGCGTAGTGGGTAGTGGATATTGTTCTTACCAACAATGCGCGACCACAGCTGGACCCGTTCACAGTGCCTGCTCTTTGCTCCAGTACTTTTCGGACGTAACATCGCTTACTGTGCCGTGCAGCTGTTGGTTTCTCACAATTGCGGCGCAGCATACTGGGAGCGAAAGCTGCCTGATAAGGGCCATCTTTGTCTTTTCACGAGAGTGGCCGCCCAACGGAAATTATACTATTCCACCAAACTCACGCTTCGTTCACGCTCCCTCAATGTCTACGTCTCCATTTCTGCTTCTGGCTGCCACTGCGGCATGCATTTTGTGGGCACTCTCGCGGCTGTCGTCCGCAAGGGCAGCGACCTTGGACTTGCCTCTGGTGGAGTTCGACGACGGCGATGCTCTTGGCCAAGTTGAGCTGAAAGAGCGCTATACGAAAGAAACTTGGAAGCTTTTGAAAAAGGGCTACAACATGGTACGCCCACATCTCCGAGTGTAATGCCTAGTTGGCATCATCGGCCCGATACAAATGCAGTGCTTTACCGCAGCGAAAGATATGATGCCCCAATGTCAAGGTACTCTCACCATAATTGTGACATATCACTTGCTCACAGTGATTGGTCTAGAATGACGACCTAACTTTCTGAATAGACTGGATCCCATTCACATCTATCCAATCATTCTACAGCTTTTTGCGCTCATGTCAGCCCTCGTAATGGTAGGCCCCGAGCTATGCGCCGGGTGGCCAGCTATTTCAATCGAATATCTCAATGCCATCTTGAAAACGCCAAGCGCTGTCCGCCAAAGATATTCACCTTGGTTATACTGGACCGCAAAGTACTTCAGTCCAGAAGTGAAAGCCGTCATGAGCGTACGGCAAAAGGCCTCCGACTTCGTACGACCAGTGCTTGAGGCTCGTCAAGCGGACATCAAAGCCAACGGCAAGGCAGCCGGAAAGCACGACGATTTCGTTCAGTGGCTCATGGACGAATATCGTGCTGGTGGAAAGAAAATAACATCAGATGAGCTCGTGCAGAACATTTTCATTGTGATGGTTGCCTCTATGCAGTATGTATAACCTCATCTACCTTTTGACCTTCAAGTTGTGCCGGCTGAGACGACACAAACTACAGAGCTCGTGGCACATATGCTCACGGTCATCACATCTGTTGTCGCGCAGGCTTGCTGACTCATGAACGATTCATAGCGGTACCTCGACCATTGGCTACCTAGGTATTCTGTCCTCCTGAACCTTCTCGCTCATCCGGTTGAGCTGGCGGAAATCAAGGACGAGATAGAACGCGTCAGGCAAGATGAACTAGGCGATGGTGCTGTGTGGAGTCGTCATTCCCTGGGAGAGCTGCGCCTGTTGGACAGCTTTATGAAGGAAACTCTTCGAATGAATCCGTTTACAGAAGGTAGACCTGGCCTGCTCCATTCACCTTCGATGCTCCAAGCCACTGACCGAAGGGGCTTTCATATAGCAACAATGCAGAGAGCCGTCCTCGTTCCCTATACATTCAAAGACGGCCTCACCATCCCCTCAGGCTTGTCTGTCAATTTTCCCGCCTTACAGCACAACCTAGATGAGGACGTTCATGGTCCCAACGCGGATACCTTTGACCCAAAACGCTGGGTCAGGAAGAGGCAGGGCTTCGATGCCAGCAAATACCAGTTTGCGTCCACATCGGACGAATGGCTGAACTGGGGCGGCGGCCCACACGCCTGTCCTGGGAGGTTTCTTGCGGACGTGGGGCGCCATAGCGGGATATAGTGGCTTCTGGAAATAGTCATAGGGATCATCCAAAAGGGTGTAAACTCTTATCACAAATAATCTATTAAAACTTTAATTAGTACTAAAAACACTTTATAATACTTGTTTATTTATAATGAAATAGTATATTTAACGTATAAATCTAGTTTTTCCTTAAAATCTTGCCTTAGGCTAGAATCTGTTTTAAGGTCTTAAATCTATTTAGCTAATTATAAATCCGTTTAATTCTTTTAAGAGCTATATAGGTTTATAGCTGAAAGGAAGGACCGGGCCTACGTTTGTCCAATTGGAGGATTGGTCCGCTGCGGACCGGCGCTAGCCGGCTACGGCTAGTGCAGAATAAAAGGGGACATAAGCCACCTTTTATAGCCTTGTTCCCCAACGTAAATAGCCTCTCTTTCTTTCAACCATCAACTATAAATAAACTACATAACTAATAATGCATTATTTAACTAAGTAAAACCTTATTAACACTAATTAATAGTTAAATTAGTTAACTATAGACAGCAAGGTAAAAGAGATAGTTTACTTTTAAAGTAGTTTGCTAACAGCACGCTTGTTAAAATTTTATAAAAAGAAGTATTATGCTAATTTTTATAACTAGCTTTTATTTATATATTACGCTTGCTAGGCGTCCTTAACGCAAAATAATATTGTAAACAGCTTTATAACCTCTTTAATAACTATATCTAGCAATATATATGTTACTACCTTTGTTACGCTTTAAGAACTGGTCTTTTTTGCGACAATAACAATTCTCCTAAATCTTATAATCTTTTTCTATTGTGTAATTAAAATATATTCACTAAAATTTAAAAGATTATATTTTGTTACCCTAGCAACCACTCTGCTATTTACCTATTTATATAAAAACTCTTTTAAAAGCAAATAAAATACGCAGGCTGAGTTTTTTTAATGTTGCTTTCTTTTGCATAGTTTTATTTTATACTTTTTGATAATAGTTTATTAATATACTAAACCTCTTTTTAACTAACTAATAACCTTTTTTACTTTTTTGTATAATTGTTAATAATAGCAAACAATAAAAAGTTTACTTAAAGGTTAGTTTTTATCCCTAGCGACTTTATATATAAGAACCTTATAAAAGAAAGCTAAGTTAATAAAACTAATTAGTTTATTATTAACCTAACCCTTTAGTTTGCTCTTTTTATAATAGATTTAACTAATGTATATTTAACAACTTTAGTTGCAAAAGCAATATGCAATTATATTATTAAAAAGCTTTATAATAATAATCTTTTTTATGCCTTTTAAAAGAAATTTAATAAGTAGATTAAAGAGATGTTTAACGTAGTTAACTAAAGTTTTTATTGCAAGTTAAAAAGACTTTTCTATAAATAAAAAGTTTATATTAAAAAGAAGAAGAGTAAGATAAGATAATAGTTTGCAGCCTTTTTTGCAATAAAAAACCTATTCTCTTAGGATAAAAAAAAGCTTAAGGCGATTACCTTTGAGCTTAGCATTTATTTGCTATTGTAATTATTTAAGGTAGTAAAAGCTCCTTTGATTAAGGTTGTTGAAAGAGCAATAAAATTACAATAATGACCTTTTCCTCTATTAAACCAACTTTCCCCTCCTTTCCTTTAATTAAATTAACTTATTTTTTAAACTTATAATTATCGTTTTTAACTAAAATAGCCTTTTTATCTTAATTAAGCAACTATATTATTACCTATATAAGAAAGAAAAAACACTAAGAGATATAATAAATTAATATATTAACGCAGATTTTTTAACCTGCTTAAGGAATTTATTTATATATATATATAATAGGATTAATTATATTTAGCAATAAACGCATTTCTACTTTAAACCCCTTTCTTAAAGTATAACTTATATAAAATTCTCTCTTTTTATCTTATTAGAAATAATCTAATTAACCTTAATCTATCTTTTCTTTTTATAAAGATATAAGATTATAAGAAAGTATATATAGGTAAACTATATAATCTATTAAATAATAAAGTGTAGATCTTTTTTAACATCTGCTGGCATATAGGCATTGCTGCTAAGCAATTCTACACTATGTTTCTTTATACTCTTATAAGTTGGGCTAAAACCTATTATATTTACTACGTTAAATAGCAAAATAACTTTGCAATAGTGTATTAAAAGATTAAAAAGCACTTTGATATAAAGGTAAACTATTACTATTATTATACTAACTAAACTTTTATAATATTTACTAAGATAAGGCTATAGCTACTTAAAAAGAGCCCTTACAAAGTGCTTTAAGCTCTGCTTAATAAGCTATAGCTATGCTAATGCGCTCTTAGCTTTAATTTTAAAGGTAAAAGAGCTTTAAGGACTATAATAATCTAAGTATACCGCAGAGTATATAAACTTAAGCATGCTTTTTTTAAGCTAATAGAAAAGTGTAAGAAATTGTTTTTAAACCTGCATTTATTAGTTAAAACCTACTTTAATTGTCTTTTTCCCTACTAAATAATTGCTAATAAACTAAACAAAGAGCTTTATGATTAGTATTATTTAAACTGCTGTTATAATAATAACTGCGGCTAAGGCTTTTTTTATAGTAGAAAAGGCTTTTATCTGCGTAATAGCTACTATGGCAGCAGCTGTGGCAATGGCTGCGACTTTGGCAATTGTAATTATAGCAATCATAGTTAGGGTAATTATTGTAGCAATTAGAAAAAAGAAGTATTATATTTATAGCAAAGAAGATTGCTAATTAATTAAATACTTAGATAATAAACGCTGTTAAGCAAAAGATTAGTATATTGCTTAGTATAAGTTTATAACTACATTAGTAAACGAGTTTATAGCCTTTTTAGCAGACTATAAAGAATATAATCTTGATTAGCAATAGCTATAAAGTAATAACGATTATAAAGACTTTAGTAAAGATAATAAAAACGGCGCCGCTATTACCTAATAGCTTATAAACTAAGCGTTCCTATATTATATAATAGGTAACAATGCCTTTAGCCTTTTTAAGGCAAATACTTTAGCTATGTAATTCCTTATTAAAGACTGCTATTTTAAACTTTATTTTTAAGGCGTTTTTCTTAATATAAGTGTTGTAAAAGTATTAACTGTTAGCAAAAAGCAGTGTATAGCCCTTTAATATAAGGACTTATCCCTTTAGATTAATAAAGCGGCTGTTAGCTAAGCTTTTATTAAATTTAGTAAAAGATTAACAATAACGTTGATTAGCACTATCTCTCTCTATATACCTATTGAGAAAATTACTTTTTATATTCTTAAAACCCCTATACCTTTTTTTCTTTGCCTTGATAATATAAACTGTTTAAGAGTATATTTTAATAATATTATAAACGAGTTAATTAAAGGCAATAAAGCTTTTTTAGTAGTTTGTAAATAGAGTTACCTATAGTTCTTTTTAAGCAAAACGAAATAGGCAGAAGCCTTTCTCTCAAAAGCTGAGTTACAACGGCTTTATCGCCGTTTTAGTTACTTAGCAACAAGTTAGCTATATTGAATGTTAACGAAGGCAAGGCATAATAACGTTGACAAAAAGGCATTGTGATTAATTGAAAAGTTTTGCTACTACTATTAGATAAACGGCTTAGCGCTATAATAATTTAAGTTTACATTATATAATAATTATAATTTTAACTATAAGATCTTAGTTAATATAATATATTTAAACGGCCGCTTTGTTTTTTATATTGTTAATGCTTCTACGGCCTTCTAAGGCGTACGTTTTCTTTTGTTTATATTAGCTAAAGTTATATAAAAAGCCCTACGCCAACTTTAGATTAATATCTATTAAAGCTTATTAAATATTATTATATATAACGTTAGCATAAACTTTGCCTTAATAAAGTTTAGAAACAAAGCTAGATTAATAGGGGTTATATGCAAATAGGTGCTTATAAAAGCATACTAGTTAATAAATAAACTAAAAAGATATTATAGCCTCTTTTGCTAAGCATTTAAAATTTTATACGCTAAACTAGCTAGCACTATATCTAACAATGCTATTTTGCAAATGGCTGTTAAGGCCGTTAATAATATAGCAAAACTTAATAGCTTAATGCTTATACTTTTAATCTTTAGCGCCTATCCTTAAATTATAATAAACCCTCCTTTATCGCTTTTAACTCTTAAGCAAGCAAAAGTTATTTAAAAAGCTATAAAGGCTTTTTGCAAAACATTAGCTAAGCGCTAAATAAATAATGCCTTTAATACTAAAAATAATCTTATAATAAATGCAATATTATTTTTTTCTTTACAAAGCAAAATATATATATAGCAAAAAAAGAAAGAATAGCAAGGCCCTTATAAAATTATAGCTATTAACAGTTATAACGTTACTTTAAACATAGTTAACAAACCTGTCGTCTTTTAATCCACCCTCCTCTAACCATACTATTAAGACCATATAAACCCTGATCTTCCTTCCTCCCAAAACGAGGACGACAAAGCTGTTGACAACAACGCTAAGGCTGCCGCCAACAAAAAGACGGCGCTTGTACTGCCCTAGCTATATAAGCAAAAATAGCTACTAGGCTTTAAAAATAAACCAAAAAAGAAAGTTGCCGCTTACGTTACTGTTGCTGCTTATATTATAAAAAAGAAAAAAGGTAACTATAAACTAGCTATTAAGCTATAAAACAATGGCGTTATCACAGCGTTAAAAGCCTTATTTAAAGAATTTAACATATATAAAGTAGAGAATTTTATTAGCTAAAATATTTTTAGCTTTAAGCAATATAATAAAGCTAAGCATAGCGGCTACTATATATTTAAGTTTTATATTGTTTAGGAAATTAAAGGCAAAATCTTTAAGCTTTATAAAAAGTTATGCCTTATTATTTAAAGCTATAATAATATAGCCAAAGAAGCTATCTTTATGCAATCGCTTATAATTTAGCGTATAAGCCAGCGTTTGCTTTTTACCCTAGCACTTTTATTTCTAGGTTAAAAAATAACGCTTTTACTTTGTAATATTACACAAGCCTACCTATAGTTATAAATAAAACTATTTTATATTATTTTAGCTGCTGTTTTAAATAAACTAAAATATAAATACCCTGCTAAAATAATTATTTAAATAATTAAACTATTGTATAGCATTGCTAAGGCAAAAGTATACTGGTTTATAATATACCAAAGCTACTACTAAGAAAAGCTAAGCATAAAAACGTTAACTTACAACTTATATCTTTTAATTACAAAGGGGCCACTATTATTGTTTAGTTTAGTAGATATATAAATAAACAATATCCTAATCTTGGCAACGACCTTTTTTGCGGCCGCTAAAGATAAAAAGCTAAAAAAAGCTAAGTTTTAAGCAAAACCTAAGATACTGCTAACAGCAGAAATACCCCTTAAGTTTAATAGCGCTAAATTATTATTTAATAATAATAACCTTCTTTTATAATAAAAGAGTTAAGGCATAAAGATTATTATTATTAACGCTAAGTTTTTAAACTATATTTAACGCTATTTAAAACAAAAAGCCTAAGGTGCTTATATTGCCTTAATCTATTAGCTAAAGGCAATATTTAACCTTTTTGCTGCTGCTTAAACCTTAGACCCTAGTAAAGCTAAATATGCTATGCTAAACAAATGCTTTGCTTAGCAAGCAAGCAACTTTTAATAAGACTTATAATATATGCCTTTTAACTTTTTAATCGTTAAATTCTTTATATTTATAAACGGTTTATTTATAAATAATAAAAATTTACGCTCTTAGATTAGATTTATATTTATTTTTATAAACAAAGTTATATATATAAATAACTAATTTATAATTTAAGGCAACCTTATTTATTAAAGCTTTACTAAGTGTAAAAGAGTTAGTTAGAGCATTTTAGCGTTAGAGATTTATAACATAGTTAATAATTTT
>JALRMF010000251.1:0-72165 GCA_026120015.1 Dendrostoma leiphaemia | reverse complement strand
CTTTATTTTAATAAAGATTTTCTATTGTTTTAAATTATTATAAAAGCTATTAAGGTTTAAAGTGCTATTTAAATAATAAGCTTTATATTAAATGTTAATATTTGCATATAATTACAGCGCTAGGTTAAGCTTAGTAACTATTAAAAAGCTAGCTTTAAAAGCATTAGCATTGTAATAGCTAGCGCTTTTTAGCTTAGTGTTAATATCTTTAATATATATTATTATTTTATTATATTTAATATTAATTATTATAATTTATTTAATTAGCTGCTTATAAAGCATAATAAAAGTTGCTTAGCTTTTATTAACTTTAGTTTTTAAAGCAACTTAATTAGCTGTTTAGTTATTAAACTAATTAGCAAAGCAATTTGCTATTTGTTTTAATTTTACATTAGTGTTTTTAATACCCTTTTGCTTTATAAAGAAAGCGTTTAAAAGATTTTTACCTATAAGGCTTTTTTGCAATTATACTAAAGCTCCTTTAGCTTTGCTATTCTTTTAACTAGGTAAATAAACTTAATCACTATTACTTAAGCTGCTTTTCAGGCCGCTTTTTAAGCCAGTAAACAAGTTTCCTAAAAAATAACTATAAAAACCCTTTAAAACTTAAAAAGGGTTGCTTAGTAGCTTAGGAGATTTAATAAAGTTTATTATAATAGTTAATAGATAAAGAGAGTAGTAGGAAAGATAAGAGAATATTATTTTGCGTTTGTTTTACAATTGTTAGTTTATTTGCATATGCTTTTTATAAATTTAAAAGTTTTTTAACAAAAATAATTATTTTTATATATTTACAATAGTTAGCCCTTTATTCTACTTTAAACCTTACAATAAATAGGGTTAGTAAAGCAGTTAAAAAGGTAGTTAATTAAAAGAAAAGAAATAAATCTATCTAGCGTGTAACGCAGTCTTTGTAAGCCGGCATTCACCAACGTAAATGCCCGCTAGTCCCAATATAGAAATCGGTTCCCCGTAGGCTTGGCCCTCCGGACCGCCGCGGACCGGATCGGACCGGATACACAGTGGCGGATTTGTTTGCGAAACCCAAAATCCCACCAAGGATTAAATTGTTACGCATGATCTCGATGCTGACAACCTATTGGGAAGCTGGGACTCTTCTGCGAGGCAAGCGTATGATTATACTTCGATGATCGGCCTGTGGTACCTGCGGGGAACGAGGTGTTTGTGCAGTGTGATGTCAGCTCACAAAGCTCTCGAAGCTATGTGGCCAGAGCCCCTCTCCTGTGCACACCCATGACGTTCGGCGGCCTATCATTGCCATACACCATTTGAAAATGACGAATTATGGCCAGATCTCACCAAAAGTAGTGTCTTCGTGAACTCTTTATAGAGTCTGCGACATGTGTTCAGAAGCTGGGCGCTCCGTCAAGCTTTCAGGAAACCACCCTGGCATTTTTGTTCCTTCCCAGAAACATCAATTCAAGGAATCCTGAATGAAATCTCTCACCGCAAACCCAAGATCAACATGAGCGGTATCACAGACAACGCCGCAACCCAAGCCCACGATATCGTGGAGCAAGCCGAAACTGAGGAGCAACAAGTAAGTCATGGACCTATCTCGTGCTCGCAGCTCTCCATTGATGTCACGCAATCTAGGTTCAAGGAGACCACGCCATGACCGGCCAGAAGGCCACAGCTGGTCTTGAGGGCAGTGCTAGTGATACTGGTCACCATGCTGAAGGAGAGAAGAAGTCAGGTTTGGACAAGATCAAGGAAACGCTCCATTTGAAGAAGTGAATTCCCCACAGTGTCTAAAATTAGGAAGTCGGATGTAATCCATGTCATTTTCACCACCCTCGATGATGCACGGCCAAGTAATCTGCAGGCTCTTCCCGAAAAGTGGTATTTGCGATGTTCATGATGGTCGTATGTAAAGTATATTGACCTATTCCCAACCCTAAAGCTTCTTGTTCAATTTACTAGTAATGGCAAAGAGTGGCAAGTCGGCAAGGTCGGCGTTTGTGACGCAGAGCTCATTTACGGCTAAAAGAACATGATGAAAACTCCCAAGATCTTGAACGTTGATCTTTGCACAGTCCGAATACATAGACTTTAACCAATCCTCAGTCATGTCATGATAGTGTTCCCAAAGTGGATTGGATGGATGACCGCAGTGTTTGAAGAAATATTGCCGGGGTTTCTGTGTTGAGGCATTGTAAATCTTCCTCCATCAATAAACATCGTTGTTCTTAACGTTTTCTTCTTCATCTGCCACGATTCTTGTCCGACCAATTGTCCATCCACACTGCCACACCCTCGGCAGGCCCCGTCTCACATACCTAGCTAGTTACCGGCATACCACCAGGCAGTTGTTGGAGCCACCCGTCAAGATTCTCGTGAACTTGGCTTTGTATTGTACATTGGTTCGCTTGCTGAATCGTCTGACGCTGTAAAGTAGGGCAGTTCATATTGTCGCTGAATAGGTCACTGTTGCAGTTGGCATCCATGGCTTTTTGCAATGCGTCTCCCTTCCAGCCAAACATATAGTCACCGTGGATACCATAGCCAGTGGCGTCTCCAAAAGACCACACAAATGGTTGCGAGCCGTCTGTTGGCCACTGCGATTTGTCGTTGAAAGGAGTGGTATCCCAGTACTGAGGAGGGAGGGTGACGGGTCAGCGGCAATAAGACCTCCCGAACGCACGACGAGTATCTTCAATGAGAGGGATGATACAAGATGTGCGGCATCTCGCAGGCGAAACAACTTAGGCTCCCGGGGTGGGGGGGGGGGGCGGGCAGTCAAGGAGTCAGGGCTGGGGATCTTGCAAATTTGTGAGTACTCACGGTTTCGTAAAACACCTGTGGGATGGCGACCGGATGAGTGGATGGGCAACTGTTCCCGTTGGGATATGCAACATGGCTTTGATGATCGGCACTGTCTAGATTGACGCCGTCCCAACACGTCGGGAAACGCATGCTGACCATGATCCCCGCTGCGCAGGTACTCTGCGGAAAATCTTCGGTGGCGCCGGTCCGTGTCATGTCGGTCTCAAGACAAGTGAAAGTCATGTATTTGTAGTTGGCGTCCAGTTGGGCCTGCGTACGGAAAGCTGGGTTGCCAACTTGCATTCGGAAGCCCGGTTTGAAGGCAGTCACTTTGCCTGACGACAGATAGTACACGGTCTGCCCTCCATTGGCACTGGAGAAGCCTAGGCCGTTGCCAAAGGTGTTCACGCGCTTGAATGTCCCGTTTTGTGCTCTGAACGAATTCCGGGTCAACTTCTACTCCATGCAATTTGGGGAGAGGGGGGGGGGGCTGCAAGAGAGCTTTTGTAGTTCGCCCTACCGAAAGAAGAGCGTAGCGGTCCAGTAATTTGAAAAGTCCTCGGTAGGCGTACAGGAGGTGCAATTGGCCGTGCTCGCGAGGTCGTGTACCGCCGGGTCCATGGTCACGTTGAAGGCATTGCCGCCGACAATTTGGTGCAAATGTGGCGATGGATTCATGCCAGGATTGACCAGACTAACAAGCAATTTAGTGAACTGCTCGCGCTTTTTGAGTTCTCGAAGATCACCCACGGGTCAAGGCGCTCCACCACAAGTTGTGAGCAAGAGAATCGAAGTGTGGCTCCCCCTCCGAGCTGGGCCCTGACACCGAGCGCCAGAGCGACGATAATCAGGATTTGAAGCATGGTAAGATTTGTTTCGTCGATGAGATGATGTGTTATCGTGGTACGAAAAGTTCGAAGACAGCAAATGTGAAGATGCGCCGTTTACTCCCAGGATCTAGAGGCATATAAAAGTGCGAAGTCTGATGCTTCTTTCGTGCTGGCGATCCTGGATGGTTGGAGCCAGAAGTCAACTGCCGATATTGAAAATGGCCACGTGTTTCTCCTTGGTCTGTCAACGCCAGCAGTCTTTCTATATGACATCTCATGCTAGAGTACGGTATCGCTGGCTCGACTGGATGCCCACCCTGCACTATGGCGCATGGGTCCGGCAGATGTTGTATCGAGAGCTCTGATTGCATTCGTCGGACGGCTGTTAACTTCCGCGACGACTCAGTACCATACCTAGGTATGTGCTATCATCGGCGCCCACTACACGGTATCAAAAGCCGTGAGCTCCCACCACAGACTTTGTCGCGTATGGAAGGCCAATCGTGTGGATGCATGGTGACAAAAGTTATCTCCGGTCCTCGTGATTGACAGTCATTTATTGCCTAAATTCTGCCGGAGCAGAGGCATCGAATCGCCTATGATCCCCACGAATTAACTGGTCTCGGTAACGGGCCAAAGGTGTCGTCATTAAAGGTTCCGTCGGTAGCTGTGAAAGACTGGCACATCCTGTTCGGTTGGCCGTCTAGGCAATATCAGCACCGAGATCATGCCCGGGCGGCCTTTATGCACCACGAGCATGCCAGAGACCTTCGAGGCCACCCCCTTCGCAGAAATTGCCGCCCCTTTCATTTGCTTTCCGTTAGTTTGGTTGTATTTTTTGCGTTCTTCTCTATGATATTTGCAGCACTTGAGACAACATGGATCACGAACTGCTGTTGCTAGATTGCCAAATCATTCCTTGATTAGTGAAGACCAGACCTGGCAATGATGGCTTACAATGTGAATCCGGAATATCGGCAGGAGGTCTCCAGGGTCAATGAACGGCTATAACAAGGTTTCCTCGCATTTGGGTGGTGCCATCCACCCCACCTGGTGGCCTAGAGATAGAGCCCCGGGAAACGTTCTCACATTATTTCCAAGGTCATGAGTGTGCGAGCTCTGAACGCACAGAAAACACATTGCCAGTGAGCAGTTATCATCGGTAACCGGAGCTAGAGAGATTGCTCTAGGAGTTGAGAGATTGAGCATCCCAGTATCAACAGAGGCACTTGCGTCTCTTCTCCCATCTCCTGGGCGGCTCTTGGTTTCACTGCCAAGGTGATGTCAAAAGCCGGCACTAAGATGAGTTGTGTGTTGCGATAATTTCCTGCTGCCCGCGCCACTCTCTGCAGAGGATGTGCGTGTCCTTCCCGATGGTAGAGTGCGCGAAAGTTGCGGTCTAGTGGAAGCCAACTTTCTGCCGCCTCATCCGTCGTCTCATCCCGTACTCGGGCAACAAACCACTGAGGTCGACTGGCGATCGGACCGCGGCGAATTTCACATTCCACCTTAGCGCAGGTGTCCAAGCATCGGATACTGAGCCTTTTGCTCCTGAGTACTATCTGAACAAGAATCCCTGGCAGCTGTTTCGGTCGTCGATGAAGCCCCTGCTTCTCGAGTTTTCCAGACGAAA
The DNA here is from genome assembly GCA_026120015.1 of Dendrostoma leiphaemia. NCBI lineage: Eukaryota > Fungi > Ascomycota > Sordariomycetes > Diaporthales > Erythrogloeaceae > Dendrostoma > Dendrostoma leiphaemia. The sequence continues at coordinate 66,915 of JALRMF010000251.1, read as the reverse complement.
CCTCGGCGGTCAATTTCAAATTTGATGATCCAATTCTCCTAGGACCACTGCTGGTAGGCGCCGTTGTGGATCTTAGGCGCCGTCGTGGATCTCATCATCGAGAATCAGTTGGCTGTACAAGCACGGTGCTCCCTCGTGGTTGCTCGGCTCGAAGGCAGGCGCAGAATTCTCGCATTCGACGGTCACCGAGGCTTTCAAAGCTGAGGGCAGCGACTTGACAGCACACTTGAACCTAGACGATCCGGGACTTGTCATTGTTCACGATCTGCCCCCCTTGGGGTGGAGTGTGATCCGCTTCCAAGTCACAACTAAGCAAGTCACGATGCTTCACGCTGTGAGACTGAGGTATTTTGTCGTAAGTGCCTGGCCCTTGCAATGCTTTCCGCCGTAGCACGAATAATCGTTGCTCATTTTCTGACTTGGTTTCATCGAATAGTTGGGGATGTCAGTTCCCATTCTTGAAGGACTGGAGCCCGAGGGCGTTGTGAACATCCCTGACTTCGCAGCTCGACGACCACATGTGGATTTCGAGCCCAAGAACGATGGTGTGTTTGGGTGAGAGAAGCCCGGCCAGGGCCAGGCGGAGCCAGCATACCTAGGTACTTTCAATGCCGTTACCTCCTTGGGGCAAAGTGATGCAAGTTTCGTACTGTACGAGGAAATTACTGAGTTGACGAGAATGGAAGGGGAGTAGAGGACTGCAACATGGAATGAGGCCCAGGAAGGACAGCTCGTTCGAGCGGTACAATATCAATACTATCTGCATCATATGTATTCGGGGTACTCCGGTGTGTTACATTCTTGGAAGCGCTTGGTCTGTTGTATGGCCTGACTGCGCCGCCCAAAGAACGCTAAGAACAACTACGGCGGCCATTTTTCTCAGCCCGGCACCTGGTATCGCACATTCTGCCGCGCAGAGAAGAGACGCCCGGGTCTGTAGCTTTTGTGGTGAGACCTAGATAGTTGTCTGCAAGTACACATCTGCACAAGGCAAAGCAAGCTGGCACATTGGTCATCCAGCAGATCAATCGATTCATGCCACTGGGTAGATCGGCGAATGCAGCGCAGGTCACTTGAGTACCTAGTAGCTTGCCGCCGCCACCCGCGGGGGGGGGGGGGGTCGTTTGGCGGTTTTTCGAGAGGAGACCGTGCCTCCGTCCTCTGTTTGCGTCCCCCTAGGTGGACAAGCCGACTTGGTCAGAGGCTCTGCATTCCCAATCTGTAACGGACCTGCGGCGTTGGAATGCGGCAGGCGTTCGTAGCTGAGGACTCCAAATCCAAGTAAGAAGCGAAGGCCATCAAACGTGAGTCAAGTGGTGTCTATCTACTGGTGCCAGTCAGCGCTAAGTTAGGCTGCAAAGCCAACTGATACGGCACTGGGAGCGCGGCGGGCTATGCCCACCCATACCACCTCGCCAAGCCACGCACCAGATGCTCGCACTTATGTACGTGTTAGGTGGCTGTTCCACTACCTGATGGAAAGTCACACCAACTCAGCCTCTGAGATAGTTTTGCTATGACTTTGCTGACCGAAGGCTTCATCCCGTGACGAAACTAAGGGGCTTGATATGGTCTATATTCAACCCTCTTGCCCATGACGAGACCTGCCAGTGTTGGGGCCTCCAACTGAGCCGCAGACACTACAAAGTCAGTTATTATAAATTCTAAGATCTAGCACACCGTGCGATTCACAGAGATTCACAACCCATCAGACCACTTCTCTCGTATTCTCGTGAACGCTGAACACATACTCTTCGGAATTGTCACCATACACCAGCACTTGAAGCTCAAAGTCACTCGAACCTGAAGAGTCATCGCTATGGCTTTACCAACCAGCACCACCTCAGTTGGCACCTATGCCCACAACTCATATTACTTCTGCCGCGACTGCAACTGCTATATACCATTTGGATACTACTGCGCCCACTCAACCTACAGCGCGCCTTTCTGCAGCAGAACGTCTGCCAGTAACACCAGGCCGATCGTCCACAACGCCGGCTCCGTCTCAAGCTCCAGCGTTGTCAGCTCCAGCAGCGGCGCCAGCAACCACAGGCATGACGGCGCATCGCGTGAGGTTGTCGTCGTGAACTCTTCTCACAGGCACCGGTCACACCACTCTTCGCATCACGATTCACACCACAGCTCACGGCACAATTCTCGCCACAGCCCGAGTCGCAGCTCTAGACATTCACCACGGTATACCGTTACGGTCTATGTCTGAACACATCAAGTGCGACAGAATAAATTGAACCAAAAAAAAAAAAAAAAAGAGGGAAAAAGGAAAAAGAAAAAGAAAACAAAAATTCACCAGAGCAATCCCTCCAAAACAGAATACTTGGCCAGATGATAGAGTTTACGGATTCGAGAATGCGGAAATGCGGAAAATGGGTATAGAATTTTCAGAGCCTGGTTTGCGCTTCATCGAGTGTTTGCGGGCAGATTGTGACGATGGATACCCGGGATCGGTTTTTCTCTGGCCCACATTGACGCTTCTTACTTGGTCGCACTACCTACAGATGGTTTCAACGTCCTCCAGTCGTGGGTCGTTGCTTGTATTGTTGTCGGTTTTGACGGGTAGTAGAGGGAGAAGGGCCTTCGCGCCCCGCCCGGGCCGGCCATGACAAGGTCGTATCTCGTTGGGAAATGTATTTGGAGAAGTTGGCAGAAAGCTTGGAGAATTGACTCAGTATACATCCGGGGCACTTCACTACCTACCCTAGGGTAGGTACTCGTATGTGAGTGAATACCTAGGTACTTAAATCCGATACCGTCAGCCAACCGATCAAGTCGTTCCAACATCCTCGATTCCCGAGTGCTAGGTAACACGTCTACCTCCGGGCGGTGAACGCCTGGGTACTCGATGCAAAGTCAACATGCATTCCTATCCCGATTCCCTGTACTGATTCCTTTTGCCACTGGACAACAGTAGTACAGTACCAAAACCGTAAGGTTCTGGCTGCGAAGGCATCATCTTCTCAAGACGTAACCACTACTGGACACTAGACGGGGGAGCTTTTGCACAACACTGAAGATCGTCCATCGAGCCTGAGTCCTCTTTGACATGATCGTCAGCTATGTGATACGGGGCTGCTTACTCCAGAAACGCGGGGTCAACGGAGGCTGAACATCATGCACTGCGGGTGTGAAAGTTGAAAAGAGACAAGGATACGTGCGGCTTATGGGCTGAAATTTGCGACTGCCCGCCGAGGTTTCAAATTCCCGCGTGGAATCAGGATTCAGGCTGTGGGATCGGACAGAAACGCCACGGCTAGATTGGAGATGGGGGACAATGGGCGGTGCCAGAGGTCCGCGGAGAGCCTGTATGATAGAGCGTACTGTGAGCACCATGAACCTCACATGAGGTCTGTCAACAAAAGAAGTGTGTCTTTCATCGTTCATCAAGGAGCACATAGTACAGCTACCTAGGTATGCTTGACATTGTACACCGCATGTACCAAACTCCGGTCCCTCCATCACCTTGCAAATCCTCAGTACGCCACCATAGTGCTCAAGCCGTCCAGCTCCCGGTCCCAATTCCTGTGTTGCGAGATCGAGAAGAAGAACTTGTCGACGAAGTTCTTGGCCTCCTTTGCAATGCTGATAGTTTCACTGAAGCTCTCGGGAGACACGTTGCCCAGAGTGACCACGCCATAGCTCTCTGCAACCTCCGACCCGCTCGAGATCTGGACAGTCGGCAGTTGGAAGGCAAGCTGCAGCAACTCAACTGCCTCGCCAGCGCCACCAATGGCCTTCAGGTGGCCAAAGGCCTCACGCACCCAGTGCAGCGCACGGCCATTCTTCTTGAGCGCGTCAATGCTTTCCCGTCCGCCAGGAACGAAGATCGCGTCAACCATGGTCGATCGGAAGCCCTCGAGGTGGTGGTCGGGTCGGACGCCCTTGCCCTGCTCCTTCTTCTGGCCAGCAGCGAAGACCTCGCTCCGCTTGGTGCCTATGACGAAGGGAAGGGCGCCCTGCGCGGCAACGGCTGTCTTGACACCGGAGAAGGCCACCGGATCGAAACCGTCCGCGATGATGATGGCGACGCGGCGGCTGGCGATGGTGGGTTTCGTGGGTGGGAAGTCAAACTGTGAGAGGCCCTTGGCTTTCTTGCCGTGGTTCGGGTTGCCTGCCTTCTCGGGGACCTTGGCGCCCACCAGCTCGGCGACGGACTGTGCAAGATCGATATCGATGTCGGCCAGGCGTGTAGCCAGGTTCTCATAAACGACAGGGTCATCGCAGTGGTCCAGCTCAAAGCCAAAGGCATTCATGGCGTGGGACTTCTCGACGGGCGACAGGCTATTATAAAACAGCTGTGCCTGGTTAAAGTGTTCCTTGAATTTCTCACTCTTGGCGCGCTGCTTGATGCCGGCGACCTTCTGAGCGTATTCAACGTAACCACCCTCCTCCTTCTTGGCGGGCGCATTGATGCCAAAGCGGTTGGGCCAGTAGTTGACCGTACCCTTCCGGATAGTGTGACGCCTCTGGCCGTCCGAGTTGAAGTTCATCACTGGGCACACAGGCCGATTGATGGGCAGCTCCTCCCAGTTGATGCCGAGGCGGGTGATCTGTGTATCCTGGTATGAGAAGTTGCGGCCCTGCAAGAGAGGATCGTCCGAGTGCCCGATGCCAGGTACGAGGTGACTAGTGCAGAAAGCCACTTGCTCCGTCTGTGGGAAATATTCATCCACGGTGCGGTTCAGCTCGAGCTCGCCGATGTAGCGGATGGGAACCAGTTCCTCAGGCCACACCTTGGTGGCGTCGAGAATGTCGAACTCGAACTTTTGCTCGTCCTCCTCCGTAATGACCTGGATTCCAAACTTCCACTTGGGGAAAGCGCCGTTTTCGATGGCCTCGTCGAGGTCCTTGCGATGGAAGTCTGGGTCCTGACCCGCAAGCTTGAGGGCCTCGTCCCACACGAGTGAGTGCACGCCCAGCTCGGGAGTGAAATGAAACTTGACAAACGACCGCTTTCCTTCAGCGTTGATAAGGGTATATGTGTTAACGCCGAAGCCCTGCATCATGCGATACGACCGAGGGATCGCCCGGTCAGACATGGTCCACATGTACATGTGTGTGGCCTCTGTGTGGTTGAAGACAAAATCCCAGAAGTTGTTGTGAGCCGTCTGGGCCTGAGGCACCTCGTTGTTAGGCTCAGGCTTGCCTGCGTGGATGACATCGGGGAACTTCATGGCGTCCTGGATGAAGAAGACGGGGATGTTGTTGCCCACAATGTCCCAGTTGCCTTCTTGGGTGTAAAACTTGACGGCGAACCCTCGCACATCTCGGACGGTGTCAGCACTACCTCGGCTTCCCAACACGGTCGAGAAGCGCAGGAAGACTGGCGTCTCTCTCGATGTGTCGGTCAGAACTGGTGCAAAAGTGACGTCGCTGGCGCTCTCGTAGACTTTGAAGGTGCCAAATGCGCCAGCACCGCGGGCATGAACAACACGCTCGGGGATGCGCTCATGGTCGAAGCGGTGGATCTGAGATGTGTTAGTCGGATTCATTTGCAGTGGTCAAAAACAACCCTGGGAAGGTTGAGGAGACATGCTCACCTTCTCTCGACCAAACGGGTCCTCCAGCAACGACGGGCCAGTGTGCTCGTCGTTGGTGACGCTCAGCCAGTGGTCGTTGTTGTTCTGCTTGACTCCATAGTCAGAGGTGAGGTGTGTTTTGCTGGTTGGCTCGATGGTGTTCTTCTCGATATCCGCAATCTTGTCTCCGTGGGAGCCCATGATGACCTGCTTGGCGGTGTTGATGGTCTCGGGGATGAGCGAAGCCATACGACGTATTGGCTCTTACTTTGAGATGTCTGTGTTTGTCGTTGAAGAGAGCCACGTGGTAGATTAGAAGGAACAACAACCGAAATGCCAGGTGATGAACGGGCTTCATATATGAATTTGAGAAAGGGCTAGCCTGGGACTCAGAGTAAGTCAAGTCAGCATTCAGGGCAAGTTGGAGTGCAGGTGCAGGTGTGGAGGCCATTGGAAACTCGAAGGCGGGCATTGGATGCTTTTCCTCGCTTGACGTCAGCGTGAGTCTCGAAGGTACATGTTGGACTCAAAGATCCGGGCAGGAAACTGCAGATTGCCTCCTCGGCAGTGACGATGCGAAAATGCAAATCGCCATGAGGCCGACTGCCCTGCCTGGCTGCCAGGGGCACCGCAACACCAACACCAATGGGGCCCACCACCTGCTACGATTACATAGTGCCCGGGAAAGATGGCGGGGCAGACCAGCCATTCTGGCAATAGATCTGCTTCATAGTTGGACAAGGGAAAGTCTCAAAACCGGGTATTCGCGGGCTACCCATTGTTAATACTGTACAGAAATCCGATGTGCTGAGTCAAGGGACTTGTATGGCAGATCCTCGCTGTCGTTGCGGCGGGTGAGCCGCAAGTGACGTCTGTCGTAGCACAAGTTGTTTGGTGATGGGCGTGCACGAGCCGCATCACTCTGATGTCAATTGCGGAGCATAAGCTCCGCTGGTGGTAGACGAGACGGCAGGAGCCGACTCCATTACTAAACTGCCCGTCTGTCTGGGGTTCTTCTCTATGAGCTGAACTTTTTTGTAAGCTCAATTCACAGCCATGGCACCTCAACTGTCATATGCGCCTAAGAAGAGAAGAGAAGACGAAGAAGAAAAGGAGTCAAGCCGGCGCTACACTTCGACCTTAACGATGGCGGTGCGGGCGCCCGGGGGGACGCACCGATATTTATATGTCCGACGCCACTTCTGCCGAATAGCAGCATTATAAGACAAGAAAGTACGAACCGTCAGCCGAAAACCAAGATCCGCTGCACAAGTGCAGACGTCCATATGTCGCACAGATCTGTCCAAGCAGCGGTTTCCCCGGACTCCTCATGTACACTTGTACAGTCATATTCAAGTGGCCCTTTCCCCCTGTCGAAGTGGGAGGGAAGAAGGAGGGGGGGGGGTTGTTGCTGCTACCCAAGAGGCGTTCGATGCTAGACTCAGATGGACGGTTAGACACTCAGGTCGGAAAACACAGCCATTCTTCAAATACAAGGTGTCGCGCGTTGATGATCACCGCTGGCATCAGTCAAGCCGGGGGTCATCTCATACCGCCTTGGTCGAGGGCCGCGTCTCCTCGTTCAGCAAGTCATCCCACAGTAGTGCGTAGGTCCTACCATCGCCCTGTCTTGAGATTATGTATGTTGCAAGACCCTGAGGTTCGCTGCTGGGCCGACCCCGAATGTGCAGCACAGGTGATGCGTCGCGCCGTCCTGTCCACCGCTTATGCCCAGTCGCCAAACCAAGGTGCCGATACTCGTGCTACGGTGCCCACTCTCATCGTTCCACCGCTCCTGTCAGGCAAGGTCCAAATAGGGCCACGGTGAGAGCACCGCCCGAAGGAAGTGGCCACGAGTCGCTCCGCCGGCAGACGAAACGAGGTGGGGACATGGCGCGCCGGCCGGTAAGAACGAGAAAATGCTGCAGGGGCTGTCTGGGAGGCTCGGGCTCGCCCTCGGACAAAGGTCGTTCGACGTGGCTGCGGACGATGGATTCGAGCTGCTGGGGTCCTGAGGTACCAGCGACCCAGAGGGGGGAAAAAAAAAAAAAATTGAAGGCACATAGATTGATTAGTGACCAAACGTTTTCTTGCCGCCAGGTTCGGTCTGTGAGGTCTCTCCCAAAATAGAGCCAGTCGATCAGGTCGCGAGAATCCAGATCAGAGTGGCCTTTCAACGCTGGTTCGTATTGAAATATAGACAAGCAGAATGCCGTGGTATAAAGGTTTGTAAGGTTAGCAATAGACAATAAAAATTCGCAGAACCCCTCCACGCACGCCAGCTTCTTCAAATTTTTCAAGGACGCCGAACCCATGCTGACCCTCCAGCCGAGAGGGCGATGCTAATGCTGTGAAATGTGCCAATATGACACCGATACCCGATCCGCCTGAACGCCGAACCCTGACATAAAATCGACGACACGTGACTTCTTGTGCCATGGGAATGAGAGAAACGTAACAGCAGCACGCGTGTGTGTGCATGTGGCGGTGACACGTGTGCCCGTGGTATCGAAAAACGCGCCCGTGCGGTTGGAGTGACCCAACGCAGCAGCTGTCCATTTATCACGAAGCAGACAACTCATTTTCTCCAGCGGCTGGCCACCATGAGGAGTAGTAATACCGCGGAAGAGCACATGAGAAGCAGAATCATGGAATCGAAATCATCAAATCGGCCACAGCCGATCGTGCAATAACCTGCAGCTCCACCAGGACGCTTTGTGGAGAAAAGAAAAGAAATCAGTACTCGCGTCCACAAATGTCATGTAGGTAGGAGCCGAAAGAGCTTGCTAGTCAGGAAGGAAAGAGAATGCGCGCGCAGTTGCTCACCGTGGCTCCAAGTTTCATGTCCCACACGTTCGTCGTGCCCAAGATGGTCCCGTCCGCTGCTAATGCATTCGCCACGACAAAAGCTGCATTCGTCTTGAGGGGGATGACCGTCTCGAACCCAACTTTTTTCGCGTTGGCTGTGAAGCTGATATTATCTTGGGCGTCACCCTCCATCTATTGTCGGCCACACCACGTCAGCATTCTGAAAGGATATGCGTGCATTCTGTACGCGTCTGCAGGCTCGATCGACTCACAAGATCCCAGGAGTCCACCTCAGTGGCCCCGTTCCAGCTAACATAGGCATATCCATCGCCAGCCGCGACATCAGGCTCCCACGTCGGATATGCTGTCCAGTCCATCGTCCAGGCTCGGTACACCGGCTCTCGGTTATAACGTTCGTCGTACCATGGACCCAGCTGCATGTCAAGAACGATCTCGCCGTTCTCAGTGTATTCTGTTATCACCGGAGTCGTCCCCCAGCTGACGAGGACATTACCGTTATCCAGCTTTTGGATACCTCCCATTGCCCAAGATGAGATGCCCATAGGGTGGTAGTATTCGTGAACAACCTCGGCGGTGAAATTATTTGGGTCATCGTAGTTGAGGCGGAGGTGAAGACCCCTGGAACAACCATGGGGGCAGGCCGGAGACGGTTTTTCTGGGTTCAGATCGTGGTTGTCGAAAAGGGTGAGCTCGGTGAGGTCGTCGTTGAGGAAGCGCGCAGTATGTTGAAAGCCAAAGTTCGTCGCGTTGCCCCCACTCAGATCATAGAATTCGTTGTCCTTTCCCCCGAGCTGCCAGATGACTGATCCATCCTGCCCGTTGATGAGTACCAACGAATTGATACGTCTGCCTGACACCAGAAAGTTACCCTTCGGGGTCTTTTGCAGGCTGTTGATGTGAAAAAAGTCCCAGCCGACGTCCACGGTCTCGGCGCCATAATCCCCGGAACCCCAATTGACTTCGGTCTCATTGATGCCAAAGTGGTGACTTGCCCGCCAGAGGAACTTGATGTCGCCTGTAGCCACGTCGATCTCCTCGAATATGCTGTCCAAGAGCTGTCCGTCCTTGGGTCCACCCCCTGGCGCATTGGTCATGTCGAACGGGATTTTCTCATAGGCAGTGACAAGTGCCGTTCCGTCGTGTGTCAGTTGGCACTCATGCGAGTCCATCTGAGTGTTGATCATCTTAACAGAGAGGTTATAGACCTGCTGGTACGACGAGTCGTACAGCAGACAGTGGCCCAACCCGTGTCCACTGAAGTCCAGGCCCTCCCAGAAGGTGAAGTATGGAAGCCCGTTGTACATCTGTATCCTTGGATTGTTTACTGAAGACCATGACGGGTCACCATAGACCATGCTGAGATCCTTCGTGTCGATTATAAAGGGCGAGGACTGTTGTGAGCCAGCTGGGTTGGAGACAAATAAATATTTGGACAGGCCAGATCTACTGGGATCCCACTGGTTGACCTGGAAGAGGGGCGCGAGCGTCTTCGTTGACCTGAAGGTCTGATTGGGGTGGTCGCCGTAGAAACCCTCGTTGTAGGGCTGGTAGTCGGAGACATAAGGTCGCGGGTATTCGACGGCCCCGGCGAAACCGGCCCCAGCGGCGAGAGCGCCGAGGAGGACGGCGGGACGGGAAAGGGCGTGCATGGTCCGGAGCGAAGCGGAGGGGTAGTCGGACCAGATGAAGGGCTTGAGATCGGATCAAGCTTCTGTCATGGCAGGACAGAGGAGAGACGACGGTGGTGGTGATGTGCGACGCGATCCCAGGAGAAAGAAGTGACCTCGGGAGGCGAGGCCAGTTGGCGGGATGGAAATTATTTAAAAATAAAAGAAAAGGAGGAGATGGACAGTTTGCCCGGCAGGGGTCCAGAGCTATACAAGCCTCTCCAGAGCAGAGCCCACCCAAATTAGGCGCAGCCTGCAGTCCCTGGAGACCCTGGAGACCCTGGAAGCCTTGGATCCCTGGATGTCGAATTGTGAATTGCGCCCCACCAAAGGCCAGGCTGCGGGAGGGAGTGGATTCCGGGACAAGGACCGGGTGGGGGAGGAGTGAAGATCGGGAATGGGAGACAGGCACGACACACACGACAGGATAGAGGCTCTGTCTGCTGCTCAGGTGCCGAGGTGGCGTGGTGGGCTGGTGCCTCGATGCGGGAGTTGAGAGGACGCCTACAACCCCAGATTGGTAGGGCACGGCGGGGGACGGTCCGGGGAACAGGGCGCGTGAAGATCAAGGTTTGGGTCCAAACCACCAGAATCGGGCCAAGGCTATGTGTTGTGTACGTAGCCTCTCGGTCTGATTATCGAGATATCGGACCGAGAACGATGTTGAGAACCTGGTAATGGGATCGCGTGGTGTTGAGGTCTGGCGACGTGCCGAACAAGGTCCGCTGGCCTGGCAGTAAGAGACAAGTCAGAAGTGAAGGAAGTGACACTGGTAGCGAGGGCGGTATAGAAGACAGATCAAAAGTCGAGGCTAATAAACAACTCGCAGAAAGGCTGAAGACGAGGTCACAAGGTGGTGAAACACTGAAGATGCACGAACCAGAGAAAACCCAACAACCATGACAGGAGGGGATCGTCCAGTCCGAGAAGAAAGGGGGACGGTCGAAGGCGGGATCGACGTCTTTAGCCAGAAGGTTGATTTATTTTGTACAAAGCCAACGAGGACAGAGAAGACTGGAAGTGCTGCAAGCTGCGACACTGGGTGCATATGTTCATTGCGGTTTCTTGTTGAGTGACGACGTCTCGCCGTTTCATCCACGCTGTTGCTGGAGGGTTGCGGCGGTGCGCCGACGTACCTATTATTACGGCACGCCCCAGGTATCGCCCCTTGAAGCGTGATTCCAGGGAAGAGGGACGAATTGTTCAATTTGCAACTCGAGTGCCTGGTCTTGTTACTGGTAGGCCCGGCACAGTCACGGCAGCGTGCTCGAAAATGCCCAGAGAACGAAGTGTGACGCGCGTACCGCGAAGGTACTGCAGTACAAGGGAGGTTGTTATGTTCCCGGCTGGGTGGAGCCTCCCTTTTCCAGAAATGGCCCAAGCCCCCCTGAAAATGCAAAGCCCAGGCTGCCAGGGCGCCAGGTGGGCCTTTTCTCTGGAGCCTCTTTCCCCCACGTAGAGAGTTCTGGGCGATCGGCACCGGCTGCTGCTCTTCGTCCGTGGCTGCTGCCGAGCTTGGCCGGGTGCTACATACCGGTAGTACCTTGTCACCTTTCGTCGTGGGGTCGGGGTCGATATTGATGAAAAGACCAGGAGCGAAGACCAAGATCGGAACTTGAAAGAGTGAAGCCCCGCTCACCGAGCCGCGGGCTAGTGGAAGCCGCAAGATACAGTCTCGGTGGGACGAGCCGCAATCATCTGGGGGAAGGCAGCAAGGCGGGCTGACCTGCTGAAGCAAAGCACGTGTGCAATTAAAATGGAAGTCGGTGAGTAGCCGGATAGGGGAAAGGCGTCGGCTGCCAGGTTCTGTTCTACTGTAGTATTGGACGTGTACAATGTACATACTTTGGTAGGTTGACTTTTCCCTACCTTGGAGTAGCTCCAGTGCGGTCCTCCCGCTGCGCAGCCGGTTCGCGATTCATGATTGGCTTGTTTGTGCAGTCCTTCCCTTCAAAATGTTGGCTGAGCGAGTAATTTGGGCCGGTGTTGATTGACTCCTGTCCACTCCTCGCTCAAAGGAGACGCAATCCTCAAACTTGATCTCGGCAGGTAGCGAATACGTTTCCTGCCAAGTAGCCAGGCTCCTATTGCCACCCGCTTGCTTTCTTGCTTCTCGTCGAAATGGCTAGATGATGAATCCCAAAGGAAACGCCTTTCCAGCAGTACCTACTCTGCATCTGCAATGGAGGACGTCACGGCCGCCTGCCCCGCGGCCATGGCCCCAGGGGGCCCCTGCTCTGTTGCCGCTGCTTGGCCTTCTACATACGGCTCCGGGGCTTCGATGGTTTGTCTCTGTCAGGCCCACTGGTTCCGTCCAGCCCTGGTTTCAGGTTCTCTTCGTTCTAATTTTTGCACCAACCCAAACTGTCAACCTTGCCAACTCGTCCGCGGCCTTCAAATAGGGGATGAAACGATGACCCATCGTACCACACCTCGAGGTTGAGATCTCCAAGATCAATGGCCGTCGATCAGCTGAAATTGTGCAGACAGCCAATCTGATCGACCTCCTATCCTGCCATCTTATCGATGTGGATTTCAATTGCGACGCCAAAAAGCTGCCCGGCCGAACCAACCTGCCACCTCGCATCATGATGATACAGAAACTCAATACGCGTCATTGGGCAAACACAAGACGACCAGCGGTTGACAAGAGCCTACCAGAATGAAGCGACCATCCGCCTACACGAATGTGCGGATGGGGGGGCTGACGACGACTTGTCGTAACGGGATTCAATTGTTCAACCAAAAATCAAACTCAAAACAAAATACGGTTAGCATGCAGAGCGCCTGTTCGCAAGCGCGGGCCGGGCCAGGCTCGCGGATGTGGCTGGCTCGGCGGCAGCAGGGCATCGCCGCCGTATCGCCGTGCAAGTGGCCAGGGTCAGCCCAAGGCCAGCAGCGCCAGCACCCTGCTGTCGCCGTCAGAGCTATGAATATCTACTATGGTACAGCGTAGTATCTCCCCGTCTCGCCCCCCCGCCGTGCCATGGACCGGGGGACGCGCTGGCAAGGACCGGGTCTATGCATGACAGGATTTCCGTCAAGCCCCAAACAGAGCAGCCTCGACTTCGCCATCTTCTGAAAGACTGGACACCATCAGATGGAATCCAGCGGTCCTGACCTTGTTGGCAGAGGCCTCTCACTTTCACGACGGGATAGAACCTCGGGCAGCGATCCCGCGGTACTCGCACCCACCACTTTTGCCGTGCAAGCCTTGCTGTCCTGTCCCATCCAGGCCCATCGCAATGCGGTCAGCTCACCGACGCCCGGCAGGTACGCCACCGACTCCCGAGGTTACCATTTATTAGGCTTGCGACGCAACCTTCCGGTGCAAGGATCCGCACCTGCCGACGCGTCGAGCCTTCAAGGTTTGATTGCTCTCGGGTCGGTCTTGCGATCGTCGTCATTACTCAATTCGGTTCCCTCGCTTCATTTCACTTTACAATGACATTCCCGCGGTATGCGAACAACAACATGTGTGCATGCAATCATCGCCACACCACGGCAGCCGTTTGCAATGGCGTACACGAGAGGCGAAGTCCAGTATCGGTTCGAGCTCCCAAGTACTGGGACCGTGATGTGTTGTATCGTCATATCTTCTACTCTGCTCACCATCGAAGCTCCAACTGTTGATGCCCTGCATGCCAGCACCAATTTTCTCATGGCCCCGTCATTAGTGGTCGTGTCGCTCGGACTTCCCTTGCCTCCCCACGGCTTGCTACAGCTTCGAAGGCCTATCCGACCTGTTGGCCTGCTCGCGCAAAACCTTGCGCAAGATCTTACCAGATGGACTCTTTGGGATTGCATCGACAAACACCACACCCCCTCGTAGTTTCTTATACGCGGCTGCCCTTTCCTCTACCCACTTGGCTACCTCCTCACGACTGAGGTCTTTCGTCCCCGGCACGACGTATGCTCTAGGACATGAGCGTCAGCTATGATGCCACACTACACAGTCTGGGTTGGTCTCCGGAGTACGTGGTATGCAGCTAGCCCACAACTTGAGGCCAGAGAACACGCATGTTGAGTGGAGTGAAAGACCTGTGTCCGGGGATGGCTGGTATGTGACTGACCTGGGCAACTCAGTTCCGTCTCCCTCAACTCCAATCACGGCTGCATCGGCAATCTTTGGATTCAACACGAGCAACTCTTCGAGCTCTGCTGGTGCGACCTGCAGACCTTTATATTTGATGAGTTCCTGCCAAGATGCCTGTCAGCGCTCGTTGTCACTGCTCAATGACCAGAGACATTCATTCGACATCGCCTCATCAACTTGGTGCCCTGAGCTCCTGTCGAGAAAGCAGCGCCGGCCATGTGGACTGGGATGGTCTTACCTTCTTGCGATCGACGATGTAGAGCATCCCGTCCTTGAAGAGTCCGATATCACCGGTGCAGAACCAACCATCTATAAAACTCTCGCTGTTGGCCTTGTCGTTCCTCCAGTACCCTTTGGTCACCACTGGGCCCCGGACCCAGACCTCTCCAGCTCCGCCAGGCTCGGCGTCTTTCCCGTCATCACAAACGATCCTCGCTTCGTGATTTGCGATGAGAGGGCTCACACTACCAGTGTATTCGCCCTCACCTGTAGGCATGGCCGTTATCGCCCCACATGTCTCTGTTAGACCCCAGACTTGTGTGAGCTTCGCCTGCCCTCTACCCAGCTTAGCCTCTGCATCGAGCTGCGTCTGGGAGCCCATCGGCGCTGCACCGCTGGTGGCGTACCGACAAGAATGCAGCGCATCATTCACGTCGGGGTGCTTTGCGATGGCCAACCAGATGGGCGGAACGGTAAAGAAGAAGGTGATTTTGTACTTCTTCTGGTATTGGAGAAACTTGGCAAAGTCGAACTTGTCCATCCAGTAGGTCGTCCCGCCTCGATAGGCACCGTTAACGAGATAGCCTTGGACCCCCGCCACGTGCGCAGCAGGAACGTGGGCCAAAGTCCGGTACACGAAATCCGGATGTTTCTGTGCAAATTGCTCCCTGTCAGGCTCTGTGGTCAAATAAGACTCTGCAACCATCATGCGGTGGCTGATTTTCACTCCTTTTGGTAGTCCAGTCGTGCCACTACTGAATAGCACGCAGATGATGGAGTCCTCCAGCTGCTTGGGGTCCGTGACTCGCATCCAGTCCAGCGAACGCAAAGGAGACAGGTCCACCTTCTTCCCAGTGCCGACGACTGTCAAGTCCAATCCTTGGCCACTTCCTAGGAAAAGTACTCGATCAGCTGGGAACTTGACCTTCTTGATGGTCTCTTCCACCATCGCTCTCGTGCCATCACTGCAGATGATCACCTTTGGCTCCACTAGTCCAACCAGATACGCCAGTTCCGAGGATGTCGAACTCGGGCTCGCAGCAGAGTAGATGCCACCTGCCGCAACGGTTGCAAAGAACAGCGTCTGCAGCCTGTAATCACCATATGTCACGGCCAACACGTCGTCGGTGTTGGGACCATGGCGTCCGATGCCATATACGTTCCGGAAGACGTGGGCTAGCTGGCGCGCCAGGTCCGCCGTCTGAGATGCGGTGAAGCATCTGGTCGGGTCGGCGGCATCTGCCTGGATGACGCTGTCGGGGCGTGCCTCTGTATATTTGGACTCTAGAGAGGCAAACGAGGTGAGTCTTCCCCACCGGACTTTGCGCACGTGGACTCGGGTGCAATCTGGCAGAACTCACCAAGGAGGAACGTGAGGAGGTCCAGATTAGGTAGGTCAAGATACTTGTCGGCCTTGTAGATGACGCCACCGTCTGGTTGACGCTGGGTTATACTTCCTCCCATGTTGACAATCGGATCTGAATTGCACCACAGTCGTTTCTCTTTGATACGTGTTATTTTGCAGGCCTCATCTCACAGTGCGGGAGTCAAAACGATCCAGTAGGGTCCAGCAACGGCCAGCGCCGTGGCTCAGACGAATTCGGCAGAGTGCAGATGCAAGAATTACCTACTTATGTGGTGGTCAAGATCCTTCGGCGGATTATCTTGTTGAAAAAAAACCGATCTCCCGTGATGTGATTCTCAATGTGCCTGTCGTGGGCAAAAAGTTGCAGCAGTCGTCGGCGTTCCTTGGCACCGGACCAACAGAGCAAGCATCCACAACTACTGGCTGGCGGGCGAAAGAGGTCTGCAGGACAAAGGGCCAACTATCACAAGGTTCAAGGCAGGCTCTGAATGACAGCAGAAGGTCACTGTGATTCTAGAGAATATCTCAGGAGGTACAATGTGCAGACCGAGGCAGTAAATCATTGAAACTCAAATAAATGGTCTCTTGGGTACCCATCCGAACCCTGCTTTTGAAGCGCGGATGCCAAACCTCCCATCCCCGCATCAACCTTGTTGGTACATTACCTACCGAGGTCCAACCAAGACGATCCGTCCGACAAGCAACAAGCAGGGCCTGCATAGCATGATCCTTGGGCGCACATCCTGTGGGGTTGAATGAGTACGTCTCTATTCCAGGCCGAGGGTAGCAAAGCAGTTCACACCTGCACGCTGTGCATTGTTCCTCGTGAGAAGTCGAGGGGGGAGGGGGGAGGAGCCAGGAAGTCTGTGTGATGTATGTGTGCCAAACCCGAGGGGCATTAAGGTTGCGGGGACTTTTGTGAGTTCCGGGCTTGCTGAAAATAGGAGAAGAGCTGGCGGGGCTATGAGGGTGTTCTGCTTGGTCTGATGTCTTAGTGGTTATGACAATGGCATGGTACTGTGCTCTACTTGGACTACAGCCGAGGTTTTGCCAGGCCTCTTTGAGACCATACACACACACACACACATATATATATATATACATATACACAGTGGGGGAGAAGCCTCCTTTCAGCCACAAACAATACTGGCAAAGGTTCCAGCTTTACTTCTTCCGGGGTCTCATCCCCCACACCATGTTCTCGCCCCGTGCGGGAAGAGGGGGAGGTTGGAGCATCCCTGCTTTCTTAGCAAGATCGCATCGTGGGACTGGGTTTAACTTCTTTGGATTTGATATCTGCACCCCGCTAAGCTTTGGTATCTAGCTTCAATCAATGGGTCCTGTTTCCGGTCCTGCCTGCAATGCTACCTACTGAGACAGTACAAGAGGGGATGGGAAAATTCAGACTATTTTTCCTTTCACCTCGATAGAGCACAAGCCACATATGGCATATAAGCATGCAAGAGGCTGTATTAATTTAAATTATGCTCTGGTTGGTCCTGAAGCCAAAATGTTTACATCTTCTAAAGACGCACTCACAGATTAATAAGGAAAGAAAACAAGGAAAAAGACCAGGAAGAGAAAAATTGAAGTATTTATCCCAGGGCAAGTAAAATGCAGATTTGGTTGATTTTCAACACTGAAAACATACATATTTCATGTGCTTATGCTCTTATTAATGCAAGCAGGTGCTGTTGGCAACAAGATGTATAGATAAATGCCTAGAACTCGTAGAACTTTCATAGCAGCTACTCCCCCTTCTGGTGTGTCAGCATGCAGAACAGATTCTCAACTTAGACAAGGAAGTATGACAGCTTTCTGTTGAATTGAATCATGGGGGACAAGCACATTGGACATGTCTAATTCACACCATTCTTGACATAGGACTTTTGCTGCTGCTTTCTCCACGTGCCCCCTCAACCTACCGCAGATGTAGACCGCTATCAAAGGGGACATCCACCTCACTTCCAGCTCAGTTAAGGATGCTACAAGTCTGTCTTGGACCCTCCAACAGTTTTGCAGCTATTGCTGTATAGGTTCCCGCGTGGGAGAAACTGAAAATATGGAGCTTTGGCTAGGTGATTTATGCAACAGTGTTACCTGGATATCTATTCGGCACTGGAAATCAAGCTTGACATCTACCAAAGATATTGGGGCCAAACCCAGGTACTGTCCTTGAAGATTTGAGAGAGCATGCGATGGATGATGGGTAGGACATGTCGCGGATCCACTGAGCCCCCCCCCCCCTTGCCCCCCACCAGAAGAATCTTGGCGGAGTGAGAGAACATATACAGCTCAATGTCACTGTCTTATTGTTGCAATTATGTAGCTACTATGCTGAGGGCCGGGGAGACCGGCGCCACACGGCTGCTTTCACAAGACTCGGTAACTTGCTCCAGTCAATATGCATGCATGCTAACAGATACATTGCTAGCTCAGCAGCTATCCACAGGAGGCCGGCGATGCCGCCAGTAAGTACTTAGGCGTTCTAGGCTCTTCTTCAGTTGTGCATTTTGCAGAGTCTGGAGCACAGCAACTGTCATGGTCGATGAGGAATATGATGTGGGATACTTGTTACCTTCGGTGGACAAGGAAATCAAACAAGCCTCATTAAACCAATTGGAGTTTCTCGCGGTGATGCTTGTCTTGTGAAGCTGTCACAAGTTTCGAGACGCAAGAGACATTGCCATGGTCTCGACCAACAAAGGGACAGCAAATAATTGCGTCAGAGAATCCGCCCAACAAAGCAGCTTGAGCTTGCTGCCCAGGCAGCGGTGGGTCCGACACGTGTAGCGCGTCTACGCGACTCGGCTGAGTGCTCTAGACTAGGTAGGGGGTGGATCCCATGGGTGGCTGGTTCCCCCGGAAGCCCCTTGAACGCTGTTCTTTTTAACAGGCACTTGATCCTGTCGAGAAGCTCAAGAGTCTGCTCTGACTGAGACTTGCAGCCCAGCCCGGGAGGTCGCGAATCGGAACATGAGGGACAACAGCCAACTTCCTATCGCCTTGCGGCGGACACCTAGGAGGAAATCCGGTCTGGCCCACGAGGCACGGACTTCACCGTCTATTCTTGATCAGTGTCAATCACCAGCCTCGAGAACGTCGGGCCCAGCGGAATATAAGAGAAAGAGGGTTTCAGAGCCTGTCGGTATCCTTGGTCAGAAGGAAGGTCTCATCGCAGCCTCCTCCAGAGCCATCACTTCAGCTAAGCGCCGAAGATACTCAGTTGTCCCTCGGTCAGAAGCCTACGGACGTACCATTACCGGCTCAGAAGTAGCTCCAGCCCGGAACAATGAGATACGGATCGTCCCCCTGCGGGCCATTCTGGATGACAGACTCAAGAGACGCATCCGGCGTAATGGACTGAGCGAGGAGATGAACGCGATCTATGGAGAGAGGCGGCAGCGAAATCAGAAGACGGCCGAAGAGATCAAACGACTGCGAGACGAGCTCGCCGCGAAACGCGAAGAGAATGAGAGGCTTCGCGAGCAGTCCTCGCTGTTCCTGAGCGACAGCAGCCGGGTTCAAGAGCTCGAAGACGAGCTCGCTGATCTCAGACAAGATCACAGCAATGGCGAGCTCAGTGTCACAGCGCAACATCTGGCTCGTCATAGCCTTGGCGACTGGGATATGGGCGCAGCAGACGGATTCTCAGACGGTGACAGCATTCTCGACACGGATGTACACATTGACGACGATACCACCATCGGAGGCACGGATTGCGGGAACACCACGTCGTTGCTGGGCAAGGCGTTCGTCAGTGCTGGACGGATACTCACCCCTCCCAATACCAGTCCTGCAAAGCCACCAAGCCCCGGACTTGTACGAGAGGCGTCGTCGACCCCCGATTGCCATGTAGGCAAGCAAGTCTGCTTCGACGACCCCGAGAAAGCAGTCATGCTGAAAGAGTTGGCAACTCTTCGGGCCGACTTGGCCAGCATAAAGGAGAGTCTTTCGGCTCAGGAACGACTCGAGTCTGAGTTGAGGGCCAAGTTGTCTGTGGCCGAAACATCGAGTATCGATGCCGACTGTGACCCCGACCTTCAACTCCAAATGGACATCACGTTCCAGAACCTGGCCGAAAAAACGGCGGAGCTCGTGGACCTGAAATCCTCCCTAGCCTCCTTCACCGGCTCTGACACCGACGTTAGAGGTTCGATTATGAGGATGACAGAGGCTATGCACTCGGCTCAAATCGAGTTGGCGGAGCTCTTTCCGGATGATTACTCGACTCCCCTGTCCCCACACGTCACTGAAGTTCTCAGTTTGGTGCTTCAGCGGTTACGGGATGCCGCAGGCCAGGTCAAGGAGTATGAAGCTGCGTTAAAGGCTAGCCACCAAGTTGAGGTCTCCCTCCATCAGCAACTTCATGACCGTGCTCGGGCCGTGGATGATCTAGGCTGCGATGTCAAGTCAAAGGACGAGCAAATCAAGAGGCTCTTGGCTGATGTTTGTCGGCTCAACGGCGTCGTGGAGAACTACCATGGACAGCTTGCTGAACTGGAGTCGATCATTGAGCAACTGGAGACTGAGAACAAAGGGGCGCAGGCCAGGTTCGAATCTGAGATCGAGGCCGGGAAACAAAACGTTGCTCAGAGAGACAATGAGCTGGCAGAGCTGGAGGAAAAATTAGCGTCCGCACTCCGCAACGCAAACGGCCTCAAGGATCAGCTCGAGAATAGCCATGAGGCCAGAAGAGTGGAGGCCGCGGCCCTCGAAGCCGCTCACGAGGATGAGATCGCTCTACGCGATATGAAGACGGCCAGGTTGCAAGAGGAGGTCACGAGACTCAAGGAGGCTTTGGATAAGGCGCACGCAGCCGTCGCTCAGCTGAGGACTGCGAATGAGCATTTGCAGACGGAGGTTGAACATGAGAGAAAGTCGGCGAGGGATGCGGTCTCCGGGCTTCGGGCGCAGTTGTTGGGCGCACTGCATATGAGCGAGGCGTACCTCTGTCCAGCTGTCCCCACGCCTCAGGTCCGAGGTGGGAACGGTAGTGTTTGCTTTGGAGGCGTTGAAAAACGGGAAGAAACGCCCACGATGTATGGTATGTCAGCGTCAAAGTCTTGATGCGGACAGGTGTCAAGAGGGCGGTCTTTGTCTCAGTCAGTTGGCGGCGGGCTGTGCTACCCAGAGCCTCAGCACCGTTAATCACTATAATACTGTACCTAGGGATGTACATATTCTATATAGGGCATCACGAGTTCATAAACCTTCACCTGCTTTCAACGCTTCGACATTTCCAACCTTGGTGATTTGGAAAAGCGCTTTGAAGACTTCCAACAAATTCAACTCTCGTATTTGATCAAACGAGTTGTTGTCACGTTTCTAGCGATTTAATTTGTCCACCTACCTAGGCAGTTAATTAGAGCCCTTGGCCAGAAACCCCGGCCCCTAGCTCTGACAGTATATATAGGCGAGGAAAAAGCAATGCCCCCCCCCCCCGCCCCACCTTACTAGAATTCTAACAGTCAGGAAATTCTAACATACTTGTGAGATGCTCACACATGCTATCGGCTCTAACATGCTGTCGCTTCTAATATGCCATCAGCTCTAACTTACCGTCGGCTTTAACATGCCGTCAGCACTAACATGCTATCGGCTCTAACATATGGTCAAGTTTAAGAAAATCATAACACTATCACCTATTGACATAATGTCCGAAGGAAGATTCAATGTCACAAGCATTGCAACACTATAGCGAAAGCATGACGCCATTACATCGAGGGCCCCCTATGTCCCTGGTAGGCTAGTAGTACCACGACTCTTTGCCTCATCTCTAGCTTTGAATCGGATCCGAAAGTCTTTCGGCCGATATTTCCGCCTCTTAAGACTTCGAGTGTTTCGAGGTGGATCAGGGACGAAGGAACGAGCTAGCAGAGGTAGCGGATGCAAACAGAAGCCGCTGTAAGCACCAGCAGGACCTGGGGCTCTGTGCCAGGCACAAAAGGCCGAAAATTCCTCGGGCTTTTTCGGCCTTTCACCTGTAAGCAAGGGAACCACACTGAAAAGGCTATGTATAAACTATATAAGCCCGTCATGCGCCGAGGACCATTCACGATGACAGCTTTATCATCAAGCAGAAATCTTCCATCCCATCTATGTCTTTCCAGGTCTGTTACCATGGCCACCGTCAAGATCATTGGTGCCGGACTCTCAGGTCTGAGTTTGGCACTCGCCCTTCACCAACAAGGAATCTCATCAGAGATTCATGAGTCCAGGTCTGCCCCTCTGAGTATCGGTGGGGCCGTGGTGCTATCTCCTAATGCTCTGCGAGTCCTCCACTCCCTCGAAGTTTATGAGAAGATCCAATCTCAAGGCTACCACTTCGACACGCTTTATTACAAAGACGCCTCTGGAAACCTTCTCGAAACCTACGAATTCGGCAGTCAGCAAAAGTATGGCTTCCAAGGCCTTCGCATCTACCGGCACGTTCTCATCGACGCGTTGGTCGAGGAGCTCAAGAGCAAGGGGATCACCGTGGTTTACGGCAAGAAGTTCTCCCACGTTGTCAAAGAAGAACGAGAAGGAGTCACATTTGCCTTTACGGACGGCACCATCGAAACGGCCAGTGTCCTCGTTGGTGCCGACGGGATCCACTCGACCGTCCGCCGGTATCTTTACCCGGACTTGGTACCGACTTTTACTCACATGGCGGGCATCACGGCGGCCGTGCCGACGGCCCAGCTCAGACTTCCCAAAGGCTATCCACTCCCCGCGACGATATCCTCTCCGCAGGGCGGCTTCGTCATAGCGCCGCAGGTGCCAGACGGATCCGAAGTCCTCATAGGCAAACAGCGGCGGCTTCTGGAACAGGGGAGCGCCGGCTGGGAGAAGAGGCAGGAGGCCAAGGACGACGCCGTGCGCTTTCTGCAGCAAGACAATGAGCACTCCCCCGAGTTTGTGCACAGCGCCACCTCGCAGATCCCCACCGGCAAGGTGAACATCTGGCCGTTCTTCGTCGTCCCGAGGCTCGACAGGTGGGCTTCCGAAAAGCGTCGCGTCATCATCCTCGGCGACGCTGCTCACGCTGTCCCCCCGTCGGCGGGCCAGGGAATCAATCAGGCATTTGAGGATGTCTATATGCTGGCTTTGCTGCTCGGTAGGAGTTCGGAGACAAGCGGGCAGGAGGACGCGCTCAGCTTCTGGCAGTCCTATCGTCAGGACCGCGTGGACCAGGTGCTGGAGCTGAACAAACAGGTCGACCTGAGGCGAATGCCCAGCACTGATGCAGTCGTTGGGGGAGGTAGTGGTGTAGTGAAGGAGAAGTTCGATCTAGAGTGGCTGTACAAGCCTGATTTCAAGGCTGTCGTCGATGACTGGGCTGAGAAGCAACAACAAAGAGCCAAGGCACAGCGAAGATGCGTCTGTATTCGCTTGACAGGTCGTGTATCGGCATATGCAGCATGTTGTTGGCACAGTAGACCTGTGATACAGTCGAGTTGGGCTCTCAATTCCGATGAGTGAAGGTTGTCAATGGGGGTCTTTCAAGATGATTAAGAAGATCCGCTCGGCCCCCGCGTTCCTGTATTGGTTCCAAGCCGTGCAAAACACTTCACTATGCTGTAAGAATTCCTTGAAATTTTATGTATCATCTTCCGCCAGGGAGTGTTGATGCGAATTGCGAGGGTATCTAAGTTCTATAATCACCGTCACATCGTACAGAAGTCGCCATTACTTTAGATCCATTCCAGTACGCGGCCTCGAATGCCCTTGTGCTCGCAAGCAACAAGCAGCTGGGTATCATTCAACTTCAGAACGCCCGGCCAAAACGACCGGGTAGGACACGCGGGCTGCGGAGGCTGCCAGTGCATCTTTCCATCGACGAGGGGCCCACCGAAGACCGTCTTCACCGAGGCCTTTCGAGGCCAAGCTTTCACATCCTCGTCCATGTCGGTCAGGAAGACTGCTGCGAGGCCGCCGTTGGCGAAGGACTCGATCTGAGGAGCTCCCGCGTTTCTACCCCGCTGCGTCTCGAAGACGACCTGTCGGTGTCCCCACGTATCTCCATCATCATACGAGACGACGGCCTCGACCGAGAACGACCCGTGTCTCGGCGTCTCGAACACCATGACCAGCGCCGGTCGGCCCTTGTCCGTAGTAGCTGCGATGCCCGTCATTCCATCCCTCAGCAGCTCCCCGGCACCCGTCACCGTTCGGGGCTCCGTCCAGGTCTTGCCCCGGTCGTAGGACGCGCGCATCATGGTGTCCTGGTCCCTGGGCTCCAGCTCCTTCGAGTACGTCATCTGCACCTCGCCCCTCACGCCAATCCTCATAAAAGGCTCCCACAAGCCCCAAGGCGCCTTCTTCTCCGCGGCGGTCGAAAGGTATCTCCACGTGCGGCCGCCATCGAGCGACTCGCAGACGGTGATGCGGAAATGGGTGGGTCTCCGGTTCCCGTGGGGATCCAGGACATCATGGTTCCGGAAGGCGGCCAGCACCTTGGGCCGGGGCTCGGCCTGGGTGCCGGGGACCTCGAGCAGGAAGAGGTTGTCGCAGTCGTGATCGCACCGCACGACCTCGCCCCAGGGCGCAAAGGTCCTGCCGCCGTCGACGCTGCGCTTGACGGTGAGGATGCGCGTCGGGCGCTCCAGGCGCATGAAGCCCAGCAGGATGGAGCCGTCCGACAGGCGAGTCAGCCGCGGGTAGGTGGCCGGCGCGTCGTGCAGGACGAGGTCCTGGTTCGATACGTGCCCAGAGGAGCTCAGCGCCAGCGGATACTGCGCGGCGGCCGGGGGCGGAGGGCCGGGCCCGGGCCCGGGGGCTTCGTATGGACGATTCAGGCCGAGCTTATCTGTGAGATGCGGCTTGGCTCGTGAAGGGGCGGGACGCGCAGGTGTGGATTTGTAGAGGCCCAGAAAGATAAGGACAAAGATCACCGCGGACAGCAGTCCGATAAACTTTCTGTTGGCAATCATAATAAGGTTCAGAGGCCGCCTTGATGAGAAGGGATGTTTGTCGACGGTTTAAGTTTTGCTGACTCCAGCTGGACGGGGGGGGGGAGCCTTTCCTGTCCAGCGCGTCGGTAAGTAAAGCTGGGCCTGATGAGAGGAGAGCTGCGGCCGCTGTGACTTGGTTCCACAACTCCGCGACGGGAAATGACGTCGAATTCTCCCCGGCTGGTCCAGTGTGACGGTTACAGATCGGGAGTTCCGCTTCCTCTGCGACGCTGGCCGGAAACGCCCCTCCGAGGCTGATATTTGGGAAATCTCCTGGCCAGCGCAGCAGGTGTGTGAGAGAGTGAATCAATTGATCAAACACTTCATGCCAGCTACCTGTTGAATGTTGGGACCGCACTGTCGGCAAGAAAATCACCTGGGTATGTATGTACTTATCGTACAAGTACAAGTACATATGTGCTTAGTACTTAGGCGGCACTCAGCCCGCCCGGCGGAGCACTGCGCTAGGCGAACAAGCCCTGAAAACACGGTGGACATCTCCATCAGCGCTCATCCCCGCTGCCCTAACGTATCCAAACCAAAGTGGGTTGTCCACAGCTGTCCTTATTAGTCGGTCGTGGTGTCGATGCACAAGACCATCAATGATCTGCCAGACTGCCCAGAGCAAGGCACGACCTTCGATTTTCTTCACCGTTGAAGCCAGCCGAGGCGCCCTTTCTCCGAGCTCCAAATACAAATGGCTACAGTACTGCATTGATGCGGATTACGGAGGATGGGGAGGATTTCTCGTCACAAGGAACAGACGACCTCTAATTACTCTCCCCTCGGTGCGTCTTTGAAGTCGCTGCCCTTGAATCACGCCCTTTGTATGCCTTTCCGAAATCAGGTGACATAACGAAGCATTGTGACGACCTTGATTCGCCCACCCCAATACAGCTGGCATTTGGCGGTTTAGTCCTCGTTGGAGCGTACAGGCGGCAATACACCTGGGCAGGCTTTGGCATTTTACCCGTGTGGTGTACGTACAGTAAGTAAGTAAGTACCTGACGCATGGGGACATGGCATCGTACTGTGGTACGATGCCTACTTAGGTACAGCCTTCCGCTTACCGGTAAAGCCACTCACAGCGTGTGCGAACCTGTTGGACCCCCGGATCGCCGCCGCTTGGTCCCGGTATCCAGGCACCTTCCAGTGGGGAGCGGCCGGACAAGCCAGAGGGAGGACCCACGTTCAACGTCGAGGTCCCTGGGCTGGCGACCCTGGTATGCACTCAACCAATTCGGCTGATGCGGCATCGTCTTCGAGTATTTCCCCATGCAACCGATCGATCTTTCTTTTTGCCAACCACGTGTTGACAAGGGCCATGGTGCTATTTGACAGTCTCTACCGGTCTCGAGCCTCTGGGCCCAAAAGTGACAAAGCGACGCATCGCAAAATGCAGGCGTCAAGATCCCCCTCGCTGCAGCGTGGTGATGCCTTTGCCGGCTCTGCGGTGAGCACGAGATACAACAGTACCCCAGTGTTGATCCAACGCGAGGCACAGTTTTCGAGAACATGTGCTGATCGAGCCGGGCCGCCCCCGCTGGCCGGTCATGCCCGAGTCTGGGAACTGTAGGATGAACAAAGATAGATGACTTCAACAAAGACCGGTCCCTGGAACGCCCGCAAGTCCGGCGGGAAGAGACGACATGGACCTAGGTCCTAGTGGTCCCACTACCGAAGATCGTACGATGAACACGCCCGACCACCTTGGCCCGTCGCCTGGAATCTTGGGTCAAGGAGCAGAGGTTCCAGCATTGTGGGGTGAGCTTCTAATATTGGGCATGGCTAATGATCACCGGCATGGTACGGCCATCATGATATCGGATTGACATCTGCATCTGAATCCGCTCAGGTATATAGTCCCGTGAGTTCATTCGAGATGCATGGAAGCCTTTTGGAATATTCTCCGTCTGCTTCTCGAATCTTGCTATTCCCGATTCACCTGACCTGACTCGCTCCGAGCCTTGATGACACCGCCGCCTGCACCATGTCTCACACCTTGACATATCACCAGATGCGTCTGGTGAAGGCCACCGTTCCTAAACTCAGAGAGCAGGGAGAGAGCATCACGACAATCATGTACCACAACATGTTGACAAACCACCCAGAGCTGAACAACATGTTCAACTCGGTCAACTTGACAAATCATCGACAGCCCCGTGCCTTGACATCTGTCATCCTCGCATTTGCCAGCGCCATCAACTACGACATCAGTGAACTCATCCCCAAACTCGAGAGGATGTGCAACAAACACTGTTCTCTTTGGGTCAAACCGGAGCACTACGAGATCGTGGCCAAATACCTGATCGACGCCTTCGGTATTGTCTTGGGCCCGGCCATGAACCCAGAAACAGAAGAAGCGTGGAAGAAAGCCTACTGGATCCTCGCAAGGATGCTAATGGGGAGGGAAAAGCAGCTTTACGCATCGTTTGGGCCATGGATAGGATGGCAGCCATTCCAGATCATCAAGAAGGAGTCAGAAACTGACGACATGGTCTCATTCTATCTCTCCCCCCAGGGTGGGAGGCGGCTGCCCGGTTTTCTTCCAGGTCAATACATCTCCATCCAAGTCCCCCTCCCCGCCGTCGGGTACATGCAGTCTCGACAGTTCTCCCTCAGCGATGCGCCACACGAGGACTACTACCGCATCACGATAAAACGAGAAACCGGCCACCAGGGTACGGGTACGGGTACGGGTACGGGGACGGGGGCCAAGACCTTTCCGGTGGGGCAAATGACCAACTACCTGATCGACCAGATGAACCCAGGCGACTACGTGGACGTGACACATCCGGCAGGCGAGTTCTTTCTGGACACGGCACAGAGCAGCAGCGTGCCGCTCGTCCTGATCTCGGCCGGGGCCGGCGTCGCGCCGATGGTGTCGATGCTCAACGCGGTCATGGACCTCCAGCCGAACAGAGACGTGTCCTGGATCCACGGGGCGAGACGGATGGTCCCGTTCTACAACCACGTCAGGGAGGCCAGGCGCCGCATGCCGAACCTGAGGACCAACATATTCAAGACGCACCTCGCGGACGGGGACCTGGCTGGTGTGACGCACGACTACGACTACAGGGTGGACTTGGCCAAGGTCAACCGGGAAGACCTGCATCTGAGCCACGGGGGGACCGAGTACTACATATGCGGACCTGAGCAGTTCATGGTCGAGATGGCGGCTTATCTCAAGATGCAGGGCGTCGCCTTGCAGCGGTTAAAGTTCGAATTATTCTCCACTGGAGACATGGTGGAGATAAATTGAAGGTGCTTCAAGACGTATGACAACTTGGGTCTGATGACATTGTGTGTTGGGTGAACAAGCCTTGGGGCTTGCACTCTGGTAATGATACGCGACAAAATGGGTATAGACAGGCAGGAAAGAGCGTCGAAGTTAATCTTTGCGGCGGACTTCAATGGGACAGGCCCTGGACAGGTCGAGATTTATGTTCAGAAAGCACCTATGGCCGGTGGCGCATGCATAGAACTTCTCTTGTTAGAATTGAGAGTCAGACCTCAAGACTTCTGTGTTGATATAGGGAACTGGTTCATGCTCCTCGATTGTACGTATTCAGATACACCCGGCATTTGAATTTTCCGATTTCCAAGTTCAGGAGATATAATTCCGGCGTACCTCTGGCACTGCAGACTCCTTTGGGCAATCACTTGAAGCTGCCGCTCGTGGCACCCAATCATTGCCAGCCCGCAGGTCTGCTTTTATTGACGATCACTTTGACTTTTTGGTCTTGAGCGAATATCTCACGACCTGTCGAATTGTCAAGAAATGATGGCCGTGATAGATGGCATGCGTTGGAGAGCTGAGATGGTCCACCCGGAAAGGGGGAACGCCGGGGTTGTGTGGGGGGGGGGGGGGTTGTGTTTGTTCCAACGCACTGGCAAGAACATCGATGGTCTGTGAATGCCCCCCATCTCGGCAGACTTGATGCCGCGTACGTCACGCATCTGAAAGTGGATGAGGCGACCTCAGGCTCTGCTTCAAGGGCTACGAGAACCCAAAATACTAAATTGCAGCGAGGGCTCTTTCTGTATCGGGTCTACAACAAACAGTCTTAGCAAAGAACACCTGGCTTACAGAATAAACACAATCATGGCTTCGAGGCTCGCTGAAATTCTCACCCCGGACCGAGTGGGAGTGTGGGCACTGTAGTCACAAGACGCATATTGAACCGCCCCCCCCCTCCCCCACCCCAATCCACTCCATCCACTTGGGGCTAAATGGGCCTGTCAGTCAATCCTGAGATCCCTCATTGTCTATTACGGGCGTGGACCTCTGCCACCCTTCCCACCTCTGCCGCCACCTGGCGGCCCAAAGCGGCCCCAGTAGCTCTCGCCCTCGCCCCTGTCCAGGCCGGACGAGTTGATGCAGCGAGGGGACTCGTAATCTGCCTTTGAGCCGAAAGGCCACATTGGGATCAAGCAGACCTCGTCTATGTCGCAGGGCGGGCAGCGCTTGAAGCGGGCCCAGGAGAGGTCCTCCATCAAGCCCTGCAGGATAGCAACGGCCCGCGACATCGTCGCCACGTCGTCCGTCGCGCTGTCGCTGGTGACGAGCTCTCGCACGTCGAACAGCTTGGTGCACAGGCTGGAGGTCACCGTCTGGATGGCAGCATGTATCAGCTCGTCCGACTCGGTGACGGGGTCGATCGCGTGGAGGTAGAAGTTGGTGCAGCGGTCAATGGCGGCTGGGACTTGTTCGCTGTCGTCCTTGCCCGAGTAGTCGATGAAGACGGTCAAAAGAAAGCTGATCTCGTCGGCGATCTGGCCGACCGTGGTCGTCTTCTCGGCCATGAACTTGATTCTGTCGGCGAAACGACCGACGACGAGGTCAGTCACGTCTTGCCAGTGAACTTGTCGGAGGGGGTGGTCGAGTCGTGCTGTGATGGTCCTGTTCAGATAGCCCTGCATGGCGGCCAGCTGCGCGTCGGTCGCACTCGACAGCCTGGGGAGGTCAGGCCGCTTGGGATCGGGGTTGGTCAGATTGACCGGGAAGAAGAAAGCCGACACCATGGACGAGTAGTCGATGGCGGTCCTTGCCGAACCAATGTCTTGGTATCGCTCCGCGAGGCCGCGGATGAACTCGAAACTGCCAAAGCTGCCCCCTCTCCCGCGACCACCAGGCCGTTGCATGGCCTGCAACTGCTCAAGTCCATCGGAGAAGTCGCAGTGGATGATCTCGAAGCCAGCTTCCATCCGGACCGTCCCAGAGACACCCCACTCCTTGGCCAGCGCACACAGTTCGACGGCGCGTTGCCGCTCGTCCATGGGGCCGCCACCGCGTCTCTCGTGTACATGGTCTTTCCTGTGGTGGTCGTCGAAATCAAAGACGGGCCTTGTGAGCCGCAGGAGGTAGTCCTGGGAGTCCAAAGTGCCCATCGTGGTCTTTCCTCCGCCCATTCCGTCGACGTACAGATACCGCAAGGGGCGGGTCGTACGGTACGTATGCAGCCAGCCTCCTTTGCCTTCGACCGGCGGCTCGTCTTCAACGCTCCGTCTCCTCAGCTCTTGCATCTTCTTGTCTCCTTCGTATCCAAGGGGCATCTGAGCATGGTCGTCCCCGGCGACCGGAGGCGGGCCGGGCGGACCGCCATCGTCAGGTCCCTTGCCCGGCGGCCCGCCTGGAGGACCTCGGCCACCACGCGCGAACCCTTCGGCGTGTTCGATCTCGTATGCAAGCCAGTCGGGTTCGTCAGGCGACAGCTCGTTGTTGTTGCCGTGGTGCAGAACCACGCCCTCCGGAACGGTTGCGAGGAAGAAGGACATGCCGTTGTGATGCAAAGAGGCGCCCCATTGTCTCATAGCATCGTGGACGGCGTTGAAGATCTGTGGCCCGCGGCTTCTGGCCACCTCGACGCTGGGGCCGAAGCTCTCACGGATGGGCATTCCATCACTGCTTGCACGGCACAGACCTGCGGCGGCTAAGGTGACCGCCAGAATGCGGCGCGCCACCATGGTCAGATGACACGGAAGGAAGAGAACAATTACAACTCGGGATGGTGGGAGATGCGAGAGAGTTACGCCGCCGAGGTCACGACGCCCTCGCTTATTCGATGAAGCTCAGGGGCACCTACCTGGGTGGTTAATTGTTGCATACCATGGACATTGGAACCCTATATAGACAACCTTTGGAAGCACGACCACAGCTGGAGCCCTGACGCGCGTCCAGAGACGAAAATGGGTCGGCAAGGTGCAGACCCCTGCCCGTCACGGCACGATATCCGAGAAAGGACTTTATCTTATCAATCTACTTACTTAACCAGCTGAGGCTGTTCCGATCGACGGAAAGGATGATACCCACTCCAAGACACTACTGGTTGGCTGAGGAAATCTCTGAATTCAAAGACTGCCCAAGTGGATCATGTATAACAACGTATTGTCGTATCTTCTTTGGTCCGGCCTTTTCCAACGTATAGACTTTAGTGAACTTTGCTCTACGTGTGCCACCCCCCACATCCCAATCGCCCCCAGCCCAAGGATCCATTCATGACTTGATCTTCCACGAACACGTTCGACCCTCGTCCGCGCTGATCCACCGAACTTGACATTGAAACAAACGAAACTTCTCCAGTCGCCACAGATTCGATGCTGCCAATCTGTCGGCTTTCCCACTGCCTCAGAGTTGACACGTCCCATCAGTTCAAGCACGGATTGCGACACCCTGCATACCCATGTGCTTTCAAGGTTGCTCCGATTTCGTGTGTATGGAATCTCCACTTGAATTTGTTGTGAATGTCCAACCAATAATGATTTCCAAATATAAGACATCCTGTTGCAAAAGCATATCAACGGAGGCGCCCAAGGTAATAATATCCCAGGAAGACACCCCTCGTTCGAGCTATACACATACTTTGCAAAATGAATGCCTTGTCTGAATCCAGCATCTTGTGGCTGGACCTCTGCCTGTTCTGTTTATGTGCGCAAAATTCCACCCTCGCCACCTAAGGCGAACCCGGGTTTTGAAATCATGCGTTGCCAGTGTGGAATCGCGTGGCAGGAGTTCGCAAATGTGGGGCCATAAGTCGGAACGTTTCAAGGCAACAGGACCACCCAAGGCTCTTTGGAACAGTTCGAATGAGAGCGAATAGCTCCAGAATATCACTGCTCTGCAAGAATGTGTACGACGAACGCATTCCTTTGACTCACTAGATTAGCCAGTGGTGTCCATACACAAGGCTGGATAAAGAGGTACATGACCAGTCTTTCTTGATGAACATAGTATGGGGATATCGGGGGTTGGATATCCTGGCACAGACCAGGAGGATACTTCAGATGGGCTTCCAGGCTTCCAACAGGCACTGTGATCAAGTCATGCAAGAGCTGACCAGGTGGGACGACTGGGTTGGATTTGACACCGAGTCACGAACCGCGGCGCCGTCATAGAGCCCGACCCTGGCGAGGGAGGAATCAAGGCTGGCCTGCCATCCTGCCAGTCAAACGTGTGTGCTAGAAAACTTCCCGGGCACGATTACAAGTTGGTCAGCAGGTCGACCTCTGAGCTTCACAGTGGTTCCGGAGGACATGGCTTCGATCCCACTTAAAAGCGCATCGCATACGTAATAAACCTTTTCGAGTAATTGAACGCGGTTGTGTTCCTCAAATTGCTAGTTCCATGGGTTCTCGGTCACTGACTCGGACCTCGCATCACTTGATCATTACGGCATAAAATGACTGTCTTTAAGAAGTTGGAGGGTGTGATTGGGTCCAGAAACCGCGCTTTGACGCTGTAAGACAGGGTGTTCGAAAACGTCGGATAATAAAGCAACTGTCGGGTCACTTTCGTGGTTTGCATGCTCATATTTGTCCAGTGTTAGATCCAGCCCAACGCCACTTGCATAATCGGAGACGACAAACCTTGGACGAGGTCTCAAAGCCACCCGCCCAGGTCGCTACCGGAGAACCTCTCGGCATTCTCCGCTCGGACGGTCGACACCGCTGACAGGAGAGCTGACTGAACGAACCGTCGTCCTTCACCCAACTGCATGCAGTCCTGTACCCAACCATACAAGAGAGTTTCATAGCGTGGTTACCTGGGCTCATTGAATCCCTCCGGACCCAGCAACATGACCTTATCTCCAAAACCTAACTTTGTTTTGAGATGGAATCGGTTTCACGAGGCTATTCGCATGGCTGATTTCTCATTTCTACGGAATGTTCAAATTTGAACTCGAGCAAGCACCTTCGACGGGCAGGATGAGGTGATGCGATCTTCATCCACCCTTGGAACCTGGATGCTGCGGCAGACTTGGTCCAGGGCTACTACTAGTACTTGGCTAACTGGTTGTTTCCGGCAAGGATTGTCAGTACTTGTCCGGGTCTCCGTGCTATTCTAACAGCGTGGCAGAACACCACGTATCATAGTCTTGATGGGCGTGCCTTTGACTTCTTCTGACTGGGATGAAATTAGAACACAAGAGCCAGCCGCCTGGAGAAGCACGCGCCTCAAATTGCCCGATCGAAATCAGGTCCACCAATCCACTAAATGCTCAGCCACACATCATTTATTTATAACGGCTCGTCCGTATCAATGAACGTTCGTTCTTTAGTTTAATGGCATTCGCCAAGGTTCGCTTTCGGTCTGATGAAGGGTTGACAGACAGTGTGTGTCGGCTTGGAAAGCGCCAAGATGTGATCCCGTCTGAATATGTCTCCGCAGTTGGGGGCGGTCGCAGAGCGGAGTCGCCTTTTAAGCTTAAACTTTTAAGTTCAGCCCGATGTAGTCGAAACTTCTAAACTTGGCCCGTCCTCTATAACTCGACGGCTTCAGCAGCTTGGCGGATTTCCATCTGATCAACGAAACAGAACTAACCGGCCCACACATTTCACAATGCGCGGAGTGCATCAGACATGTTCAGACCATACGACCCACGTTGCGGATGGCTGTTAGTCCTTCATTTTTGGCACTATCCCCTAATCGTTGTGTTGACCCGACTGTGTGATTCTGGCGTAAACTATCCGATCTCGTCTTTCGGCTTCGGCCATGCCCGAGCCTCTGCTGAAGGTATAAGAAAGGCACACGCTCAAACTTGGTCTTCCCATGCTTGGTGGCTGTTTTCTTTTCTCCTGTAGCTGCGCTCATTCCATATTACACCCACTAAAAGTATCGGCTGCGCCGACCTTTCTTTTCTTCTCCTTTCTGCACAATTTTCAATTCGACGAACCGTCCTGTGATTCCACATCACGTCGACCAGCTAGCTACTACGGTCCTTCCACAATGCAGATCATCAACCTTCTCACTCTTGCCACATTGGCAACGGCCGCCGTCGTCGAGCCACTACAGGCCAGGCAACCATTCGAGGCCGCGGATGTTCTCGTAAGCGTCCTATTCATCGAGCACACCGGCCAACAACAGGACCATCGCTGACAAATGGGCATGCAGAATGGCGCATCCGTCCAGCAAGGGCGGGCGGCCGATGTCGTAGGAGCATTCGTGGGCGGAGCCGGTGTATGTGCACTTGATTCCTTTATTTGCTGGAGTGTCTTGCGGGAATATTTCTTCCGCAGGCCTCACTGCAACGACAGGCCTTTGCACGTCGTACAATGCTGACACTGAACAGGAGGAGAAGAGAGCAGCGAAGAAGGCCAAGGCTGGTGCTAAGAAGGCTGGAGCCGCTGCAGCCGGAGGCGGCAAGGCCAAGGCTGCTGGTGCTGGTGGCGCTGCTGCTGCTGGCGGTGCTGCAGCTGGTGCTGCAGGTGGTGCTGCGGCCGGTGGTGCTGCCAAGAAGGCCACAGGAGCCGCCAAGGCCACGGGTGCAGCAAAGAACACGGCCGCGGCTGGTGGAGCCGCCGGTGCCGGTGGTGCCGGTGCCGGTGCTGGTGCCGCTGCCGCGAAGAACACGGCCGGCGGTGGAGGCGCTGGGGCGGCCGCCGGTGGAGCCGGTGCGGCGAAGAACACCGCCAAGAACTCGGGCGGAGCCGGTGCTGCGAAGGCTACCGCCAAGGTTCGTTAAGCCTCTTCCACGACCAACAGCTTTGTACAGGAGGTAGTGTTCAGGCGTCGGCTGTGTATTGTGGGTTCCAGGACTTGAAGTCCGTCGAGTACTATACCAAATCATGGGCAGGGTGCTACGTTGTTTCACATAGTATATAGATGTTAATATGAACCTTGTGGACAAGGAGTGTGCTTTGGTGAAATATGTCCCAGGAGTTTATTGAAGTTGTGACTTCTAAGTCGGCTATGCACTTGAAATTTTCATATGTATCAGTTCGAGACGGTCCGTGGTGTTTATATTGTCAGTAGAGTCACTGTACCGGGCTCGTTCAGGACCGCAAAAGCAGCTCTTAAGTACCCTTCGACCAACACGATAGTCCGGATGTCTATACCCAAAGACAATTGTGAGTTGAGGCGTGCCTGCACCAGTATCCAGATAGCAGCCCCCAATCAGCTCATAGGTAGCGAATTTTAGCTCGGAACCTCGCTCGTATCAAGCAAAGACTCCGATATTTCAAGCGTCGACCGCTGTTGGCGGATCGGGCGAAGAAGAAAATGCGTACAACCGCTAGGGAAGGTGTGCATAACATCACCTGACTGCGTAGAAGCTGGGCCCAGGCCCATCTCCCCGGCCTTGGCGGTAAAGAAGACATGGCCATCTGTAGTGCCGTGCATCTGGCGAAATCCAGCATCGCTGACGATACATCACACCCAATTCTTGGAGACTTTCAAGCAGCCCTGACAGCCAATCCAGCAAGGGACATGCACGAGAAGCTTGCGTACAGTGCTCCCGGCAGAATCCACCCACCAAGGTCCGGGCAAACAGTTACAGTGGCTCGTGAAATCAGGCATAATACGGGCATTTACTTTCTGTTGTGTCACAGGCTTGGGGCGGGGTGGGGTGGAAACAGAAGGCCCTCAACTTACCAAAGCGTCTATCGACAGGACGAGATCTTCTCCACGAGCAACGGAACTGTGCCGTAGGTACTTTAGAGCACAATATAAATTCAAAGTCACCTTCATCGGCACACCGTCAAGATAGACTGTGTCAGTCATCCTGGGCGAGCCCCAGACGTAGGAAAGGGCTTTGTACGGGCCGCCGTTTGACGGCTCGCTGAAGTCGCGATGTATTTGGACGCAACTGATGGGATCACACCAGTCGCCCGGAGAGACCCTCACAACCCGGAATGTGTGAGATTCGAGCAACCTGGAATAGTACGGACTTGGCGTGGATTTACCAGACGATAAAGCCTCAGGGAGCTCGGGATCTAGACTAGCCATTGTCTTGAGTCGTATTAGTTGAGAACGCAATGCTAATAGGTAGTGTCCGAGAAAATGACAAGCGCACGACGAGCTCCTATATATTGACCTCCCTCCTGCAATCTCGTAAGGCCAACCGCCTGACCCGTAACCTAAGCCCCGGCCACTAGTGCATGTTTAGTGGCTGAGCCGTACTGGCAAATTCTGCGCTCATTTACCCCAGTACATCTGCATATATCTCTTAGCTCTTCCTCCACTTGAGGAAGCTTTCGAAAACCCGGCCATAGGTCGGCAGTGCCGAGTTTTGATTGTAAAAGGCATATATCCACTCAGGTGTGCTTGGTACCAGGCTGCCGTAAAGGACGTTGGTCTCGACTCGGTGCTTGAAGGAGGATTGCATGCTTGGCATAATGGCTCCACTGGGACAATTTGGGGACAATATTTTGGGTACACCAAGTCTCTCGAGGCAGTCCGTCGATGGCACTGGAAACCCTGTCACTTATTGTCATAATGTGCTCTCACGCAAAAGCCTTCCTCCAGCCCAGGCGCCGGGCCCAGATCAAGGCCACATAGCATCCCATATGAATAGCCAATGATCGTAGTACTTATCCATGGGTCCAAGAACAAAACTCCGTCCATACCCGTCAGGCCGCACCTTGTAAGGTCTTGAGTACAGGCCTTCCAGCTTGAGGTGTCGCTTTTTACACATCGAAATTGAAAAGCTGCTCCTGCTATTGCCGGCAAAATACTCCGCTCCGGCCAGCACGACGTAGTCAACAAGGCCTTGCTGGTCCCAACTCATAGAGTGGAGCTCCTCCAGGTCATCTCCCTGGAGCAAGTCGTCTTTGCTGACCAGTGTCATATTGCACTGCTGCTTTGCGGCCTTCTCCAACTTCTGAGCCTCTGTCAGGTTTCCCGAAGCAACATAGCCCACGCTCAGCCCAGATTGTGCAGCCTTCCTGAGGTAAGCTTCTTCTTGCTCCTCGTACGTGGGCCAGAAGGGCTCGGCGTCCGCCTCGGACCTGAGATGCATGCCGAAGAACTCGGACCCGTCGCTGCCCTCGATGCCGTGAGCCCGGGTCCGTTGTCTCGCAAAGGCCTGCATGCTGGCGAGGGCCTTCTTGCCGAGCCGCATGATGGTCTTGTTGAACTTGCACAGCCCGCCAAAGGTGTTGGCGAGCTCTGGGCCGTCGTGGTAGACGGGCCACTCCCACAGGACGCCCGGCCAGTCGGTGCCTCGGAACAGCCGAGTGTTGGTTTCTGACGGTGGCGTGCCATTATTGGGATTGTTGACATAATCCCAAAAGCGGTCTGTCGATCGGGTCAGAAGAAGCGACGATAAGCCGAGATACTCAGAATGTAGACAAACGAAGCCACGCAAGGCCACGCCGAGGATGCAGACGTGTTCTTTTCTGAAGGGGTCGTTCGCATCAGGGTGGCGTGAAGATGTTACTTACACGTAAAGCGATCAGACTGGTGATCGAGCTCGGAAAAATCGCATCTTTCGGTGTCATTTCGATCCATTTCTCTGGGATCGATCTTTTCAATATCCGGCTCTCCACTGCCATCATCGAGGTATTGAATGTTCGGAACATCAGTCCAGTCATCGTAGATGGTGATCTGAGGACAATTCTCCCCCATCGCCTCACGGAAATTTTCCTCGTCGAACAGATAGTTGAAAGGCCTGAAGTCCGAAGGGTCGAAGATGATCTTGATATTGTCGTCCTTCCTCTTCCTGATCGCCGGCATGACGATTCCCGTAGCACCTGCTTCGATGGCGTAGCGGACGCAGGTGAGGATGAAATTCCGGACGTTCCCAACACCGCCAAAGTTGTTGTCGCACATGAAGACGACCCCCGGTAGCCACTGCTCGACTTCGTCGCAAGCTCGCTTCAGCGGCCAGCCGACGAAAGGCGCGTCCGGATCCGAGAGGTCGATGTCGGTGGATGCCGGCTGGTGTACCTGCGGGCTGATGCTCGTCGAGGACTTGAGCGCGCTACTGCTGACTTCACCATCCCCTTTGCCCTTGAGCCACGGGTGGTCGAAAGTCAGGTTGGACATCTGCCATCGCATCGTCCAGATGAAAAGGAGGGCGCCGATGGCTAGGATTGGTCCCATTGGTGATCGCCCCGCCGATGTCATCTTCCCGAAAGACCACGGCATGGGGAACATGGAGGTTGGTGTGCGAGTGAGAGGGATGAGTTCCCGGTTGAGGATGACAAGAGGTAGAGCGTTGCCTGTCCTTATGGCCGGCACTGGTCGAAGAAACGTGTCTATCGTTCAGCCAATGATGCACTCGGAATCAGCTGCAATTTGCATTGGAGGGCCGTATGGCCGGTTTTGCTACAGCTGCTGGCTCACAATTGTATCAATGACAATAGCCGGAACGAGAGTTCTGTCTTCGCACAAAAAGCGTTCAAATCATGGCCAATGGACGGATCCAGGGGGGAGGGCTGCTGCGACCAAGATATGTCATGCAGTCAAGTTCATTTTACGAGGTCGTCTCCGTGAAGCACAGAATTAATAATAGCTCATGAGTATGAGGACCTCGGGAGATTCGAGACCTGCGTATATGTAAGAAAGTGTAATGACCACAAACTTTAAAAGTGCCCAAAGAAGCGAGATATGCTTTCATGGCTGTCATACTAGAAGGACTCCCGAGAGCGACGCCCGCAGCAGTCTGGAACGAGCGCAGATAGAATTTGCTGTTTGTTTTGTCCTTTGAGTCTGTCCAGATTGGGATCTTGGCACCCCTGGCGCTCGTGTAGAGTACGATCGTACGATACATACTTGCCAGTCTGGACATAGACCTGATGCTGCCCAGTTCTCTAAGGTGTGGGCCACACTAAGCCAAGAGGTCATTCTGCACGGCCTACCAGCCTTATCGTAAGGCCGATTGGGATTCGGCAGAACGCCCGGACAACTGTAGGTTTAAGGTCCTGGGCCTCCAGGTTCTGAATCGGATTAAAACCTGTATGCTGTGTTCGACTGTCGCACTGCCTAGCCAAGCACAGTTTCTGCGCAAGTTTAACAGTGTTTCAACGGTTGTTGTCTACCTAGGAAGCCAGAGGTTGCCCAGGCCGTAGGAGTTGTCTAGGGACGGGAAGTACCAATGTCTTGAGGCGGCTGTCGCCTGTCGGCCGCAGACAGAGAAAGAAACCAATGGGATCCCAAAAGACTGAGAACAATAGACAAGGGACAAGTATCAGCAAATGAGTATCACTACTGCGTTGTGATTGGGATTGTGACAGAGCACTCGCTAAGAGATACCTACTGAATTGAAATCCCGCGATCAAACCCGGACGTTGAGATCGACGGCGATGAAGTACATACAATTAATTAACAGCGGTGATACGAGGGGGAGGTTGTTCCGATCGAGAGCTTAATCAGCCAAGGAAAATGGAAAGGTTTCGGCCAAGCCAGCGCATTGACGTCTGGTCAATAACGTGAAAGCATATGATGCGCCGGGCCATAGTGCCATTTGGGCCTTACCCTGAAGTTACTCTAGATGAATTCGTCATGCGTATGTCCAGTCTCGCAGTGTCGCCAAAACTTTCTGTGTCGTATATAATTTCTCTCACTGATTTTGGCTGAACGCTTAACGCTACCTCCATATAGGCATCGGAGTCGGGACCGGCCATCATCTTCCGCAAGCAAAGTCTCAAGTATTGTCAATAATTTTGATCGTCTCCTCCAACTTCTATAGCCATGCGAGACGGATCTGATCTATCTCGGCGCGGTATGTAGTAGTACTAAGCAGGTGCGTGTATGTGACAGACCACCGCCTTTTTCATCCATCCAGTGTGCATACGCCCCTAGCAATACGGTCGTACCATGTGTCATGAAGAGAGAACCCAATTAAAGATGAAAGAAAACGAAACAGGCTGAGGAGGCCGGTGAGTACTTATAATGTGATAAAGCAAGCAAGAATCGAGGGACAAGAGGAAGACGCCATTCCTAACCCCAGCCTACAAATACTGTCCATAAACCACCCGGAAGAGAGGCCCACTGCACCTGTCGACCACACGTATCTAGCGTTGGGAAGGGTGCCACGCCTAGTAACCCCTTCCAACATCATTCCGGCCCACAAGATGCATGCCTGCTATAGCATCCGCGGTCCAGTCCTCTTCATTTTGTAGCGACGGATTGCGGGCATGGAGACCGCCACCATGCTGAGGAACAGGGTGGCCCCGCCAGTCGACCATCTGATCGCCGGCCCCTCCTTGGTAATCCGGCAGCCGAATCTCGGGGGTTGGCTGACTTGGCTTGGGCCCGACACCTGGCGGCCCATCTTCATCGTTGAACTGGTGGAAGTCAGGGAGGTCGAAGTCGTGCTGACCTTGCGGGGCGCGTGGTCCTGTTGGTGTCATCTCGTCTCGGCCGTTCCCATTAGATCCACTGCCGTGAGAGTGTCCGGCCCGCATATTTTCCGGTGGGAGAGCTGCAAGGTGCTCCAGCTGCGACTCCAGCTCTCTCTGCTCGAGGATCTGCGGCGCGGGCTCGACATTGCGTAGGGTACTGCCCACTGCAGCTAACCCGATCTGCGCGCCACTGCTACTCCTGTGGCTGTTATAGCTTGCTCTGTGCCCATCTGCAGAGCCTTCACCGTCGGGCGCGCCGCCCACATTGGTCGAAGTATCCCGGATGGCAAACTGCGCTATTGTCCTCATCTTGCGGGAAACCCAACCAGCCAAGATCTTGCCTCTTTGCTTCTCTCCGAGGCGAGAGCGGGGAAAGTCACCTCTCTGGACG
This sequence comes from Dendrostoma leiphaemia, assembly GCA_026120015.1. Lineage (NCBI taxonomy): Eukaryota > Fungi > Ascomycota > Sordariomycetes > Diaporthales > Erythrogloeaceae > Dendrostoma > Dendrostoma leiphaemia. The sequence goes on along the minus strand of JALRMF010000251.1, from coordinate 26,310 downwards.
AAGGCAACAATGTCGACAACGATTTGATGCTCGTTGAGGATGGAGTCGACTATCACTGGAACAAGAGATGCGAGGTAAGCCTTGCGACCAACCTCGACAATGACGACCACCAGGCCACCGGCTTGGAAGACCGCACTATTTGACGTCATTTGTCAGTTTATGATATGCCGGGTGATCCAAGGACAAGGATAAGAAGCAATGTAGAAGTCTTGACTTACCATCCTCCAGTCATGATATTACGATGACTCCTCTCCACTGAAGCTTCGATGTCCATGGGGAAGTGGCTCAGCCCGTTGATCTCGAAAGTCTCGCCAATGCTACCCAGCACGAACAACACCTGCATATCGACCTGAGCGCCGCCAGGACCGATAGGCCTACTGACATTGTGAAGGAAACCGAGATCACCAGTCCGGACGTAGCTGATGCTAGGGTCACCGTCAATGGTCCGCCCATCGAATCTCTCTGCATCAAAGATGTCCTTCGAACCGTAGAAACCCTTTACACAGGCCTCAGAGTCGACCCAAATCTCGCCGTACTCACCATCGCCGCAGAGAAGCCGACTCTCGGGGTTGACGATGGCTATCTGGGTCGATACAGGGACCATGCCAGAATCCTGGACGAGGAGGGCTTTCGGGTCACTATCGACGTCGGTAGGGAGAACCAGTCCTCGTCTGAGTGCCTTGGTGTCCAGCCACAGCTCAATCGGCTCAATGCACATATACGAACGCGACGCAATCATCGGATTCAGTACATGAGAGTAGACAGTGTTGATCGCTGTGCGGTCAAGGCCAGTCGCTGCGAAGTGCAGTCGGACCTTCTGGAACACATCGATGCGCGGGCGACCCTCCGCTGTGATCATCATATTCTTCAACTCATGCAGGGTGAAGCCCTTGCCGGGCATGAGCGCCATGGCATGGTCGAGCATCTGCGGCGTTGCGTACGTATCCTTGATCTTATATCGGGAAAGAATCATGAACAGCGACGTCGGATTTTGGGCAAATTCCACTGGCGAGAGCATGTAGGTGGGCGTTCCGATGTAAATACCCATGAGGCAAGTGTGGATAAAACCAAGACCTGTTGTACTTCTCACGCATCCCAAGACTGGCCTTGAGCTGGTCATTTGGCAAGTTTCCTTCTGGACCTTGCACATGCCCAGAATGGTGTCGTGGCTCAGCTGTACGGCAAGTCTCCGTTGATCGGGTGTCCAGTATGTCCAGATGACGACAGGATAGCCTGACTGAACCCAAGAAGGATCAACGGTGATACCGAGGTCTCTCAATCCGTTGCTCTGCTTGGGTGGCTTGGTTGTGTTGTAGACGGGTGGCACTGCAATCTTCAAGATGGATGCAGACTGCTTCACATGCTGAGACACTGGCTTCATCTTGAGGAGATGGTCGACGTCTTGGTTCACCAGCACAGCTCTGACGTTGTAATCGCCCACGAGATGGAGGAAAGCCGGCACGTCTTCGGGGAGACGGTTCTGATCCATCGGCGCACAAGGTATGACAACCGCACCGAGGTTGATGCACGCGTGTACCGCAAACACAAATTCTTCCGAGTGGGTGTACATGAGGATGACGTGGTCTCGAGGTCGGATCTTAACCTTGTTCCTGAGATACATGGCAACCGCTGCCACCCTAGTGTCGAATTTCTTCCAGGTGATACCTTTGCCCTCTTTGCCCTTCCCGTCGATGGTGCAGTACGACAACTCTTCAGGTTGCCTTGCTACTCTCCATTGAATGAGGTCGGTGATGCTGGTAAAATTGTTGAGTGGAGTTGATGTACGATCATCAATGACCACCTCTCGGCGATCGATACCCGAGTACTGTCTTTCGACAGGGCCCAAGACTTCAGCACGAGAATCCGAAGCAAGCATTGACCAAATACCACCCATTGGATCGACACCAACAGGCAAGTTCTGGACAGCATGCTCCACTCCAAACTTGACGTGCACCGCTGGCAGGTTCCCAAGATCGAACTCCTTGCGGCAGAGCATATTTCCGATCTCCCTACGACCATTCTTCTGTACTCTGGGCAGCGAGTTCGGTGCGGTGATCAAAACGCAGTAAACACGCAAGTGGTGCTCCTGCATCAGGACCTCCATGCACCTCTCCGATAACGAATCGAGGAGTGCCGTATCAAGTTGACGTGGTGGTCCTCCGGATGTCGCAGGCGCCGTTGAGGCCGCGGTCGATTCGAGGACGACGATGGGCAAGTGTTCCTCATTGACGAAAACATCGAATGCTGAGCAGTCGAAGATCTTCGGAATGTTGCGCATGATGCTGACCACAATATGTTGCACGAAAAAGTACCGATACTCGGCAATTTCATGCCCGTGCTCGACCCATTCGACCTTCTGCCTGATGCGGTCCTCGTACAGTCCCAGAACGAAGACCTTGCCCTCGATGATAGTGCCCAAGAGGCCGGTTCGGAGGAACTCAGGCTCAACAGCCATGGGAGTCGGGTTGCCGGGTTCGAACTTGAAGGGTCTCGCGTGGAAAATTTGCTCTGTGTGTTTAGGCAGGGCCCAGAATCCGCCAGACAGAGAAGGCGAGTCGACCCAGATTTCGCCAATAGAATGCGGCGAGGATAGGAGACCTGTCTCTGGATCGACGACGGCTAGCGTAGCGTCAGGTATTGGGTAACCGAAGGCACCAACGCGAACCGTACTCGGATCACTAGCCTTCTTCCTGGCCTCGTCGCCAATGGCGACAACCAAGACCTCATTGGACTTTAGGGCTTCTCGGTCAAGCAGAACCTCGCTCAACTCGTTCTTGGACCGCTCCTCTGTGATGTTGGTTGGACCACCACTCAGCAGACTGCCAAAGCCATTTGCCGATTTTTCTTTTTCCTCTTTGGCCCTTTCTTCTTCAGAGTCTTCGTCTTCGTCTTCCTCAACGTCCAATTTGAGGGGGCAGCCCATCCGCTCTTCACCACCTAACCAATCGCGTACGCTGACAACCATGCCTCCATGTTCTGGCAGACACAGCATTGGAGCCACGACTTCGCGCGCCCTCGGGTTTCTCAGTGGCCGCAACCATCGATCTGCTAGTACCTCATGGAACTCACTGTCCACAGTGACGGTGTCGATCAGGCACAATTTCACAGATTGAAAATTCGGCTCGGTTCCCTTCTTGAAGTTTCGTGTCGTCATTGGATCCTGTTGATAATTGTACGCAGCGCGCTTGAGCCCGGGGTAGTCTGCGACCATAAGTGTGGCCTTGTACTTCGTGATGAGGTGCGCGTAGAGACCCGGAACATCGACGGCCTTGTTCTCCACCCAGACGGTAGTGTGACCACCGTACACCGTCATTAGAACCCCGAGGATCATGCCGATGCCTTGCCGCGGGTCCAGGTACGACAGCAGAATCTCACTGCTTGCGTTACCGCCAATAAGCCGTCCATTCTTGTCACGCAGAGACTGGCTGAACGTGTCCCCTGGAGAATTGCCAGGCACCTGGGACACGATGGCGCTCAAGCAAGCCATCTGGTGCATGATCGTTCGGTGGCTCAGAACAACGCCTCTGAGGTCTCCGGTCGGGGCTCTCGAGAATTCGACATAAGCTAGATCTGGCACGGACAGTGCCGGGGTATCGTCCTTCTTTTTGGGGTGATAGCTGCCGAATTCATTCGTCTTCCACCATTCGACCCCCTTGGGCCACGTCAATTTTTGCACCGTGATATCACGTTGGAACGCTTTGAGATTGTTATCGGTCGTCAGGGCGAGATGTGCCTGGGTGGAGGTCAGGATGAGATTGAGCTTCTGGTAATCTTGAAGCTCATTGATGGGCACTGCCACGACGCCGGCGATGAAGCATCCGAGCAGAGCTATTGCGAAGTCGATGACCTCTGTGTCGCGGTATATGAGGGCGACACGATCCCCACGATATAGAGAACTCTTGTCTCTTATAACTTGAGCCACCTTTTCTGCTCTCGATGCGAGCTTGTCCCAAGTTATAGATGCGGTCTCCTTGCCGCGGCTATCGAGGACCCAGTACGCCGGAAGCTTGGCCGATGTACGACCTCGGTGGCGCAGTACAGCGGCAATATTGTCGAACTGAGACATCTGAACGTTCGCATTATGTGGATCGTATATGGCAAATGGAACTTCGCGAGGCTCGAGCGGCATCAAGTATTCCAGAATCTCGTCAGAGGGCAGGTCGGTGGTGCAGAGCATCGGGGGAGCCATCGCGGCGGTCGGGGAAAATGCATCGCTGGCAGAATAGCGCTGAGGTCCACCGTACTGCTCCGAGGCCATCTGATCATAGGCTTGCTGTCCAGCAAAGTCAGAGAAGTAGCCTTGAGAGTCAAGCAGGGTGCCAGTCCTGCTATCATAGGTATTGCGCCGCTCCGGCTCTCCGTACTCGCCATGACGCTCAGGGTTGAAGGCATAGTCGGCTGACACCATCGTGGGTGATCGTGCGGGGTCATCATTGCCTAGGTCCTGGCCTGGCATCAGGAAAAGGGAGTCGCGTTGTCGCATGCCAGGGCGAGAGTCGGCGAAGCTGCCGCCCGGAGCCAGCAGGTTGGCCGGGTGCTGCTCGGGCGGGAGTCGAAACGGGCTCTGCGACCGCTGGGAGTAGGGAGACTGAGCCCGGCCGCCGTTGGGGGACATCGTCTCGTTTGGAGATATAGGGCTGACTGGACTCGGGGAGTTGTTCGCATTCAATGCTGCCAATGCGCCCGCTCGAGTGCCGTCATTGGAAGCATTTGAGGAGCTGTCGACAGAGTGTATGCGCAAGCCGGATTGGGACTCGTTGGCCGGTGGACCGTAGTGAGAGAGGAGTTGTGTTCTTCGCTTGAGGTATCTGGAAGTCGCCAAGATTCAAGATGTCAGCCATGAACGCGCATACTACAGTACGCCTGCATGTAGAGATTTTGTGGCTGCGCGGTAGAGAGACTTGTGACATGTGCCGAGCAGGCGTTACAGGCGCTCATTGTGACAAGCTCGGCATAGAGAGCATGTAGGGTTCAGGGGAGGGGCAGACAATGACATACCCCTTTTCCGTGATGTCGCCTTCCTGGATGGCAGAACCATTGCGTCAGCTGGGTACCTTGTCTTGGGAGGGAGGAGGGCCGCTGGAATGCGAAAGCCAAAAGGGCTAAAAGAGTGGTCTGCGATCGACAGGCAGAGCGTGGCCGGGAGTGGGCATTTGCTGCCCGTGTCCAGGCGGTCTCAGGAGGAGAGCTCAACTGTGCGATCGCCTTGACAAAGTCAATGGCACGACGGAAGAACCTGAACAGGATACGCACCTCTAATTCCCTCTCTAGCTCGTCCAGCCTCTCCTGCAGATTTGGGGCCAGATCTGCCGCCATGTTGGGCTGTGTTGAGAGCGCCGAACAGAACGGGAGAGTGTATGCGATCGATCGTAGCTTCGAGGCTGAGAGGACTCAGAGGAGGTCCGGAGGGTCAGGCAGATTGCATGCACAGTATGCCTTGTACCAGGCGGTGGTGACTGAGGATGTCCAAGCAAAGGACGGGGCAAGACGGTGGTTAGAGTTCGAGTTCGAGATGGAGATGGAGACGGAGATGGAGATAGAGATGGCCAAGACCGGGCAGCCGTATATTGGTGGATTGGCGGAGTTACAGCAGCGCAACTGGGCTCTCAGACCCAAGACCCTGCAGACGACAACAAAAATCCAAGCAGAAATTGTGACCAGATAATGTCAGGTTGGTCCACCTAAACCAACTCAATCTGCTCGTCGCCGGGCCATTCGAGTTGGGAGTTCCGTAGGTATGGGTTTTGCATAAAGGATCCGTCCCCCAAAAAATTTAGAGATAAAATAAACGTGAGCCCGTCGCAAAAGAGCTGCTACCAACTCCTGCTCAAAGAGGGCGCAGTAGTCGATCCGGTGGGGGGAGGGGGGGCGGGATGGATAATATTGATCTCTCTAAGGAACAGAACCCACCCAAAGAGGTGTAAAGGTCCGTCTCGTGACGTAGGTGTGCTTTCCCTCAGCGCTTGTCGCCTGTCGTCCATTACTGTGTACCTGTCTGTTCCCTGGCCTGCAATGCAAGGTTGCTCAGCGTGTCTGCTCAGGGGCAGTGGCAGTCCAAAAAGACAAGTGAGGCCAACTCGGGTTAGACAAATGGAACCGATGCCGCCCTGGCCAAGGCAGTGTCAATGGGGTCCACGGATGTGCTGGTGGGGTGGTTGCCGTATTCGGGGGCCTCTTCAGGTCATTGGTCCAGGGGGTGCACAAACCTGGTAGGGAAAGAGGGTGATCAAGTAGAACACTGCTCTGCTAAGTCAGTGATGCTACACAGCACAACTGTAGTCGAATCTGCAAGCGCAGCATAAGTAGGATGTGGCAGACAGCTTGAGGCTCCCAAATGGCCACCTGTTCTGAATTGATGTCCAGATACCTCGAAAGACTGCACAAAACCCTGTCACGATGCAAAGAGGAAAGGCCTGGGGGTCGGCACCTGCACATCAGCAGAACTATGATCCGATTCAGCTAGCTCAGCCCCAGATACGAGACCCACCCACCAGGTTCATCCCAGGCGTGCTGATAAGATATTCGACTGCTGATTAAGCCACAAGCAGCAAGGCCTGGCGAAAACCAAGTCAGCTCCATCACACCTCTTGAAATTTTCAACCGCTTTTTACTGACCATGACAACCTCAACCTATATCCCACCACCTGTCTTCCATACAGACACAAACCTGCTCTCAACAAAGCATTGATAAGAACAAGCATTGCAAGTGTATCATCTCGTACCCGCTGACTCCGTCTTGTTCTGTCAAATGTTGCATGTCGGCGCAGACTTCATCACCATGGCACTCACTGGCACTGGTTGACATGCTCAAGTTGCCAACACCAGGTAGGTGGGATGCTGCAGTGACAGGTGCATTTGTTACAAGGTCAGTGCTCTCTGTCTTCACTCTTGCCTGCCCCCCCCCCCCCCAATTCTATATGATGAGAAAAATTAGCATTTCACAGACCTGTTCTGAATCACCCTGTTGATAAAATGCATCAATATCTCTGACCCTGGCCTCAATTTTCATCCATTTCCAAAATTCCTGAAATGTGCGCCGTCAACCACTGACACGAATGACACTACAGACATCTCTTGCACCAATACTTCGATTGCTCAATGCAATTGATCTCCAGACATGGTCTCCTCGTTCAGTCTGGCCCCTAGCCAGTTCCCACTTCCCTTGAGCAAGGACTCAAGAGGTTGCGAATCCAGATACCGGGAAAGCACCAGGCCATACCCCCAACACATGACACTACCTCATTACTCTTTCATCCCCTCAACCTGCCACAAGTCTGTGCCTTTGTTGGAGCCGGTTGCCCTGCAGACAATTCCCTTGTGCCCTTGGCTATTTGTGGTTTCTTGGGGACAATGCCCTGACAAACTTCTATGCTATTACAACTGCCCTGTTCATCTGCAGTGTCCTTTGTCTCATCCCATTCTATAAACCTTCGTTCGTCTTCGTCTACCTTGTTCTCCTTCCGGCCGAATTGCCGTTTTCGATTATCGATCCGTTCTCGAGATATATCGCGCTCATTTGACTTCCCGAGTCCAACGGCTCAGCAACCATGTCTTCGCAGAATGAGCAGTCCGACGCGCCATTCGAGTATGGCGACTTCAGTTTACAATACGCTACAGGCGACCAGGACTTCGAGGGCGTGGATTTCGATTCCTTATCAGTGCCTGATTTACCTGCACAACTGGTGAACCTTTTCCAAACACAGGCCGAGGAGATTGAGGGGCCCCCGTCAAATCGAGGATCCCGATCGAAGGCCAGTCCTTCCTCGGTGACGCTCCGTCGTCGCTCCAGTAGAGACTCTAACAAGTCCATACTTGAGATTACTGTACAGGACAAGAATGGCAGAAAGGCATCTGCCGAGCTCCCTTGGGACGAGGCCTGGAACAAGTACTTCGCGACGACGCATTCTCCCCCGAGCCAACCTAGCCAGTCCTTCTCAGAACCTCATGCACTCCCCAACCCCTCGAATGAGATACCGCCTGTGGCACTTCCCTCTCTGGACGCACGGCCACCTCAGGCGCAGCCTATGTATAATAATGCCGTGCAACCCACAGGAAATCCGACTTACATGATTACTCCACAGCCTCACAACATGCTGATGCGTCCCATGAATGTTCATGGGTCGCAGGCGATTCCCCCACCACCGCAGCTCCATGGCACCGCACAGCGGACACTGGACACTAGACTGTCAGCTGCCCCTCAGATGCAATACCCTGCCACGGTTCAGAGGCTGCCAGCGGGACAGAAATTCCAGCAACAACCTCCTCAAACCGTTCCTCAAAGACGGCGACCAACGCAAGCCTCTATCCCTCCGACCCAGCGCAGCCGTCCTCGTCGGGGCAAGTCGAGCCGCCCACCATTGCCCGCTGCGATTGAGCCTTTTGTCAACCCTCACCACACCCCTCGAAATGATGGTCGTGTGCCAGACAAGCGCGGTTGCAAGGATACGACGATCGCGAATGATTTCTACTATTCTATTGGTAATTTACCTGAGTTGAGGCTGCCGTATAATGACATGATAATCGCCTACACAGGTGCCGAGTTCGAACCCAATCTGCGTTTTAGCGGCCATGAATTCCTCGAGTACCTGCAATGTTCTTCAAAAAGACCCGATGGTGTTCGTCGTCCTATATTGCGCATCCAGATGCAACCAGCCCAGTTCAACCATCGATATCCTCGGGGGGGTGACAGCTTCAAGTGCCGGTTTCGAGACTGCCCGGCTCCACGGGGGACAATTCTGAAGGGTCAGGTGCGCGTCTGCGTTCAAGAATTTGATGATGAGCGCGGAGATTGGCTCAATCCCTTCCACAACGCGGGATATTCTCATCTCTTTTGCCTTGAGCGAGAGGTGAATCTGATCGAGCTCTTCCATGACGAGAACTTAACCGTTGCCGCTGAGGATCGCAAGTTCGAGCATGAGCCGCCTGCCACGACGAACCCCAAGAGTAATAATCCGATGTCTCTCAACGACCTAGAAATCGGGGTGGTGAATGACTGGGTTCAGGAGACCGGAGCGAGGTGGGATGCACTCGTGGAGGCATACCCAGACCCCCTCTCCCGGCCGGCGTTCGTGCTCGAGGATGATGAGAAATTATTCCACCGCCTGACCAAGGCACACCTTGAGAATCCAGCTACGCGGAACGCCCAGAGGAAGCGCAAGCTTGAGGCTGGCGGCAGGTTGACGAACCACCTCGATGAGTTCGTTGGCGACGTCAGCAAACAGGTCGAGAAGCAGCAGCGCATGCGTGCCCAGCGCGGTTTTGGCCCAAATGCAAACGCCGTCGATCCACCAGCCTTCTCGCTGCAGCCCGCTCCCAAGAGGCAACGCACAGGTGCTGCATCGCACCCTGGTTCGTATCAAGGCTATGCGGGCCCCTCCGCCGACGGCAGTGCCAATATGCCGCCGCGATCCTACGCGAGGTACATTCCGGAAGGTTCATATCCTGGCTATCCTCTCCCAAACCATGAGTTCGATGGCTTGTCGAGAACACCTCTGCTTCCTCCTGGTCAGCCTCTGACCAGGTCTGCATTGATTCAGCAGGCTCCCGCGCTCGCAGATGGTGGGGAAGCCTTTCCCACCGATGTGCCGCAGCCAGCCTCTTCGCCTCTCGTGTACAACGACAGCCCGCCTTCCTTTCGGGTTGAGAACTCACGGGCCACAGGTATCCCCGTGGCCGGGGGCCACCGCTTACTGCACGGTGCTGTTCTCAAGTCGCCGCAACGAAGATCGTCTATGACAGTGACACTGGCCACGTACGGAGAGTCTAGGGAGAGGAGGGTTTCTATGGGCAGCAGAGGCACGATAACTCTCAGGCGCCGCTCGAGGGCGTCTGCTGCGAGCGGTGCTAGGATCGAGGCCGCCCTGATGGAAGTCATGGCTGAGCAAGACCCGGAGTTTGAGAGTGGGCCAAGTGACCGTGTCGAAGAATTTGAGTAGGCGCCTGAGCGTCGAGTCGACTCAATGTTTTCGTTCGTCTCATGTGTACGAGTGTACATGGATTCCTGGTCCGTTGAGGTTTCGCTCGTGCTATTTCTTTTATTTATTCTTCACATCTGGCGTGTGGCCTCACAGGTGATTAGCGAGTAAGTATCACTCGATGACACACATGCATTTAGTGACATCATTCACTTAGAGAGACAGTAGCAATTACAGTACCTATGTATGGTAGCATTTTTCGGTGAGTCTTGTATAAAAATAGTGGGTGAACACTCGACAGCAATTCAAGATCCCCGATGATGCCGTTTGAAAGATTGCCCCGCGATGCGGAAGAGGTTGTTTGTACGCGATACTCCGTGAAGTCAGACCAAGATCCGTTTCTGTACGTGGTCGGCACACCCGACAAATGGGCCTCGACTTCCTCACGAGGAACATGGCACAGCATGCATATGCGCCATGCAGAATGATGTAGGGATCTGTGCAAGCGAAGGAATTGTCCAGGCCCTGATGGAATTGGGGAGCATCCAGTCTCATGCCGCACGCAGGTTAGGCGGGGGCTTGCACGTCTTTTCTTTTTGTTCTTCTCTTGTTCGTCTCCCTTATCGTCGCCGTGTTATCCTCGAGGGCGATTTGCACATGCAAATTCACCCTCACAGCCTGTGAGCCTCGAACGTCACTGAAGCTAGAGGCCAGGATGTTGCACCCAGCTAGCCCAGTACATGCTGCAGGACACGCAGGGCAGGGGTCCACCGACGCCGATCCTACCGGACTTCTGGTGCATGCGCCCGGGGAGGCCGAGGGGCCAAGCCTTGCATGTAGACTACGCCTGCATATCAACCAGTACCGCGTAGGTCCCCGAGATCCTGTAGGTCATCATGTCGACGGGCGTATGGTGTGACGACGGCAGGAATAGATGCTCCAGCAAACTCGAGACACAGGTTGATCTGACCCAAGACGCCGGTCCCACGATATACATAGTACCTACAGTACTTAAAGACGGCCTATTGGTGACCGGGCCCGGGTCGTCGTGAAGTGGATCTATAGTGAGATCGGCGGCACCAAAAGGCCCTCTCGGGCCATCCAGTGAAATAAGGTTATCACGCCCCTGGAGTCTCCATCGTTTTTCTTCTGTCAAAACAGCACAGGGACCGAGGTGCTCTTTTTATTTTTGCTCTTTCTTCTCTTCATGTTCGCCCTCTGCCTCGAGCGTCGATCTCATCTGCCACAAAACCTAGAGGCCCAGGTAGCCTTGCGATTCATGCGGACACACGGACGCTTTTCTTATTTTGACGACCATTGTCAGCCCCAATTGTTGCACACCTGATTCCGCATGCGAAAGAGAGAGATCTGACACTCAGCTTGAATCCCACCATCGGCTCTTCTGTCCAATGCGTGACCGAGCAGATACAGACGTTTCGACGATTGCTGCACAGACCAATCGAGAACTGCGCATCCACCCTTCGTCTTTGTCCACTACGAAAAGCCCAGCAAGGGTCCCCGACAATTGTTGCCTTTGTCTCTCGCTCCGAGGGATGTAAGAGGGGGGTAGAAACAGGGGTCCTCAAGTCCATGTGGACTGCAACATTGAAAACCCCCCCCCCCTTCTTTGTCTGCCCTTCTTTGTCTGCGACGCAACCCAGTTGCATCGAAGTAAATCATCGGCCACCGATATCTGCTGTACCAAATCCGCAGCCCAGCCTCGCCCAGGCCAGGCCAGTATAGAATCATCAGCAACAACTATGCGCTGGTCTATCCGCCGCCCCATCTGGACTCGTTAATTGTCAAACCTCGCCAAGACCTTGAAACCGGACGATCCTCTGGGGGAACCAGCAGACCTTTGAGTCGTTGCCTTTCACGTTGGATAGAGCAAAGGGGTCCGACGAACGTTCTCATAGAAAAGATAAACTTAGGACCAGACGAAGGTCTTGGAAGGTCTTGACCTTGAAGGACCTTGAGCGTCCTATATGCGACCACCCTCGCATATCTCCCCTGATCTAAGTGGCAAGGGGTAAAACTCCCCACCCCCAACCCCCACCCTCGAACACCCCGTACCGAGGGGTCTCGACACCTTTTTTTTTTTCTTTCTTTTTTTTCTTCTTCGCCCCTCCCTTTCCTTGTCTTTGCTGCTTCGAAACGGCGCGGATCTACACTCCCTCGACCTGATGCGCGCTCGAGTGATCCACGAGTAAAGGAGACACACAGACAACGATTGCGCGGCCTGTGGGAGAAGCAGAGACACTACTTCGGAGCCGCAACCTCGCCTGTGGGAATATCACCGCCGCTAGGAGCCTTGGTCCGGCCTGGGCTGGCTTTGGTGCGGTCCTGGGTTTTTTGGGTTTTGGGTTTTTGCGTGCCGTGGTCTTGCAGTCAGGGTAGGGCCAGTCCAAGTTGGTGTGGTCCCTGAATTTCTCCAAATTGAAACCTCGAACAAGTGCAAGGCCTCCGTACTCCCGTCATCCGTACTTAGCTCTCGTCCTCGTCAACCTCCCTCGTCGCTCTCGCCATTTTCGATCGCCCCTTGTCACCACGTACGGGCCGCTCTCCTCGCCAACCTTTTCTCTCCCTCTCACACACACACACTCTCGTTCATTCATTCTTCTTGTCCCTTGTGCCCCCAATTCTATCAATTCGCTCCAGTCGAGTCGAGATTCGCAAAACGTCGGCAGCCGCGCGCAACAGACCGAGGAAGCAACGTCGCCAGCCTGGTCCAAATCTCGCTCCTGAATCAGCGAATCAGCCCAGTGGGGAGGGGGCAGTGATACACAAGAGTCACTCACGGCCCAAAAAAGTTTCGTAGGAGCGGCCTCCTGCGTTCTCGACGCATCAATATCGCAAGACCCACAAGACGACTCGAACCACCCCCTCCTCCGTCCACGCGCTGCCTGCTTGGTCCGTGAGCACCCGGAGGCTCCAGCCCACACCCCCAGCCCTACATCGCAGAGCCCCAGTTCAGCCCTAATACAACGACAATCATCACAGCGACAATCACTGCCTACCACTTGCGCAACGCGCCCACCCACGACCGGACGGCGAGGGCATATGGACGACCGCCTGCGCGTCGAGATTGGAATACATATCGACGCCGAAGATCCCAAGGCTCGGCAGTTGTCGCAGCGGCGCATCGTTCCGGCTGCTCCTGCTGCTCCTGCTGCTGCTGGCGCGGGCGCGGATCTTGGGATGGCGGGCGAGGCGAGAGGGTCGACAGTCAATGCTGGGGACGGGCCTACAAGCTCGGCGCATGCGCATGCGCATGCACAACGCGCAGCAGGCGACGCACCGTCATCTGCAGCCCCAGAACCTGCGCTGCAGGTCATAATCTTGGTCAGTAGCCAACCATTTTCCTTTGTCTGTCCCACTCTGCATGGTCTACTCGATCTTGCCCCCGCTGTCACGCTAGACTGCTTTCTTTGCGCGATCTGATTTCTTGCGATCTCCTTTACCTGTACTTGAAAGGCCCTCGCTTCTGAAGCGGACGAATATGCCGGTCGCCGTTTTGACTTTCCTCGAGAGCAAGGGCCCGCCCCGTCATCTTGGCTTGCTCGGCACTTTTGGGCCCAAAGGCGAAGTGGGAGCTTCGACGCGCCTTCTAGAAGCTTTTCTGGATCCAACTTCAATCGCCAACCCCCAATCCAACCCTTTCACCTGTCCTATCATTGCCCCAGGCTGGGTTGACGCCGCGGCCCTCCCCAGTCTAGAATCCTGTCAGAAGCATCTCATCTACCAAGGCCTGTCTCGATCAATCTTTCACTCCTGCATCATGCGCTGCCAGTCTGGACTTGCAGCCAATGACAGAATTTTCGGCGCTTATCAAGGGATCATTTTTGAAAAGGCGGTCATTGAAACGCCCCAATTGCGCTATCCAATTCACTTGAAAACGACAATGGCCTCGTTGCGAAGGCTGCAAAGGAGCGACCAGCCGCCTGCCTTCCCTAAGGCCCTCGAGAGAAGAGAAGGCAATTCATTACGCCTGGAGATCTCCAAGTGCAGGGCTCAACCTCTGCGCCCCACAGAGGTGCTGGGGACTTCGAGCCCAGGGATCTGGTACGATGTGGATCAATGTGCGTTCTCTCGAAGGACCCATTCGAACCGACGACAGCCCCTGGCGCAAGCCCAGCCGATCCACCCTTCCGAGATCCGTCACCAGATCGAGCACAGGGCTCCACAACCCCAGCCTCATCCGATGTCAAGGGTTTCGTCAGCCTCGTCGCTACAAGCGGGGTGACGGGGAAAGTGTCAAATGTCAATTCGACCACTCCTTTTTCTCTGTTTTCTTTCTTGGCGGCGCGACCAGTCGACAACGGGCATGATCTGCTCCGCTACGTCAAGTGGCCGCTGCCCTACTGTATCCAAGCGCTGGCGTTTCCCAACGGTGTTATACTAGCATCAGTGACCGCGGCGACTAACGACGTTTCACTACAGGGCTCGCAAGGCGGACCGCTGGAGTCCAACTGCACGGCCTTTCTCGTGCGCTCCCTCGCTGTAGGATGGAGAAAGGGCTCCCTGATAGCCGTCGACGCCGGCGTGCACCTGGGTGCCATCACACGGATCCTCGAGGACACACAGCCACCAGACCTCGGACGGACTGAGGAGCTAGCGTTGCCGTACGTATTACAGACCGGCCCTTTTGCCGGCTTGAAGGTGAACTCTGCAAATGCCAAGACAAATGCTGCTAGGATACAAGGCGATTTGGTAGACACGTACCTCATCACACACCCTCACCTCGACCATATATCAGGCTTTGTCATAAATACGGCGGGACTAGCAGGGCCGCGACGAAAAAAGCTTGCCGGTCTGCCGGGGACGATACAGGCCCTCAAGACACACATATTCAACAACGTCATATGGCCGAACCTGTCAGACGAAGACCATGGCGCGGGACTTTTCACATATCTGCGTCTGAACGAGGGCGGCACTCCGGCCATGGGCAACATCGACGGCTACTTGGAGTTTAATGAAGGCCTCGCAGTCAAAACATGGAGCGTGAGCCACGGGCACAGCATTGACAGGCCAGCCCACCGTGGCAGCGGTAGCAACACTCGATACGGCAGCTTGGACGCCTCTTCCGGGCCCATGGGGTTCAACACGGGCATGCTCAGCCCGAGGTCGATAGCATATCATAACGTGAGTCCAGGCCTTGCCGGTTTCTTCCAACAACAGCAGCTAAATGTTGCCCATGAGCGCGCCCAGTCTATCCTTCCGGGGCCCAATGCACCGTTTGCACCGCCAGGAGGACGTGGACCCCTGGGGGTCATGAGTGGCGCGCATAGCCCGACGGAGATACCGTGTGTGTACGATAGCAGCTCGTACTTTATCCGCGACGTCGAGACGGGCGTCGAGGTTCTGATCTTCGGCGACGTCGAGGGGGACAGCATATCAATGCACCCGCGAAACCTCCGTATCTGGCAAGAAGCGGCGCCTAAGATCGCGGCGAGCAAGCTGAAGGCCATACTCATCGAATGCAGTTACGACGACTCCCGGCCCGTCGACCTGCTGTTCGGGCACCTGACGCCGTCTTTCATCATTCAAGAAATGACGGTCCTCGCCAACGAAGTCAAGAGCTTCAAGGCACGACAGGCTATGGACCGCGCACACGAGGCAGACGACAACCGTCGCGGCAGCAAGCGCAAGCGAGACCTAGGGATCGACGACTCGGGGCTCGCGGGCCGACGCAGGACGACGAGGGCGGTGACGCGCGACTGGGGCAGTCACAACAACAGCAACAACACCAGCACGGGCGAGGACCCCGTCAGCCCGAGGACGCTTAGAGGGCTGAGCTCGGTCGGCTCGCACGTACATGCGGACGTGACGGATTGTACGTCGGCGGTCCAGGCGGAGAGGAGACTGAACCGCGCCGACTCGAATCCGAGCCCCGGGACGTCGGTGGCGGCGCCGTACCCGCCACCACCCCTGGCGGGGATGGCTCAACGGCAGGACAGCAACGACGTCGAGCACCTGGCCGGGGTCAAGGTGGTGATAATACACATGAAGGACACAATGAACGACGATCCACCTATCGCGGAGACGATTCTTGAGGAGTTGAGGGAACAAGATTCGTTCCTGGAGACGCCGTTGGGGTGCGAGTGGGTGATCTCCGAGGTGGGACAGAGCCTGTTGTTGTGAACTACAACATTTCACTCGTGGGCGTCGGTTGCGGGTCATGTTCCTTACACTGGCAACTCCCCATTGCCTCTGAGAAGAAAGGGATTGGGGCCATGACATGTTTCTCTTGTCTACTCGGCTCGAATGGACTAGTTGGAGCTGTGTAAAATCATGTGGAGTTTGGTTGTTTGGTTCTCATTGGGTATAATTGAGCGGGGGAGCAATGGCACTCATAGCTGTAGGAGTCTGGATCGTGTTCTTTTGGGATCACTGTGAGAGAGATATATATATATACAAAGATACCATGGGGAATCGTATACTACCGAAGAAGTCGGATTGGTTTGAAGCGAGTGCACAAATGAAGCAGCATTTGAGATTAGCCAGACATGGGTGACCCGGCGGAGCAGACGGGTAATCAGGCGGGGAGGGGATGGACAGGTTGGCAGGGCACTTGAATGCACTGATCCGCGCTACCGGTACCCGGTACTGTGGACTGCGATTCATCAAGGGCGGGGAGCAGTGCATGACCTCATTGCAGCATGGAAGCTTTTCCATTTGAGGTGCTTGGGATTTCTAACCTTCCAGCACCAATTGACCTTGCCTGTCTGCATTGGACACTGAGATCCCCTCAGACGAACAGTTCTGCCACTCAGCTCTTGATGCGCCCACCACAAATACCAAGCAATCTGAATCGCCTGCGGCGATTCCTCCTCCACCACTCGCGTCCAACGTCTACGGCCAGCGCGCGTCTCGTCTCCACAAGCTCCCAACTCAAGATGAAGGAATCCGAGATCAAACGGAACCCACACCCAGACTTCAAAGGCGTCGAGGCCTCGCGACCGGCCTGGAACCGTGACGCGACCTTCAAGTACACGCAGACGGCCTCTCCGTCGTGGACCTTCGGCTCCGGCGCCAACGACCTGCCCACCACCAACAACGACGGCGGCGGCGGCGGCCCCGGCAGCGGCGCGAAACAGCAAAATCACATCACGATCGACCCCTACGCCGAGGGCCGCGCCCCCGTCAACAACTACAAGCTCCTCATCAGCGCCGTCGTGCCGCGGCCCATCGCGTTCGTGTCGACCGTCAGCGCGGACGGGCGGACGACGAACCTGGCGCCGTTCAGCTACTTCCAGATGATCAACCACGACCCGCCGCTCTTCATCGTCGGGTTCGCGAGCTCCCTGGCCGCGGCCGAGGCCGCCAAGCACAGCCTGCACAACCTGCACGCGACGGGCGAGTGCACCATCAACATCATCTCCGAGGGCTTCCTCGAGGCGGCCAACAGCACGAGCGTCGACGCGCCCTACGGCTGCAGCGAGTGGGCCGTCAGCGGGCTGACGCCCGGGTACGACTGCGAGACGGTCAAGCCCGCGAGGGTCAAGGAGGCGGTCTTCAGCATCGAGGGCAAGCTGGAGAGCGTCAGGGAGTTTGAGAGTAAAAGCAAGCCGGGGAAAATGTCAGGCACGATGGCCGTGATCGAGGGGACTCGGTTCTGGGTGAGGGAGGACGCGATCAACGAGGAGAGAAATATCATTGATCCTGCGGTAGGTCTGCTGCGGTGTTTCGCTTCCTCTCCATATGTTTTATGGGGGCCTATGCTCCACATCACAATGATCGTGTGTGATCGTGCTGTATGTGCGAGTATTGTGACTGACGTTGGTCTCTTTCCTGCAGGTCCTCCGCCCCGTAAGCAGGCTGGGTGGCATCACTTATGGTCGAACTACTGAGGGCGTTGAGCTGCTCCGCCCAGACTTTGAGAAAGACCTAGGCGGCATGGAGGGGTACAAGAAGCTTGAAGCTGAGAGGGGAGGGGCCGACGACAAGAACGTCGGGAAGATATAGACTACATCTGATGAGTTGCAGCGGGGCTCTGTGCATTTACGAGCGTACATTTGGCCAACACTTTGTGTTCTTAGACCTTAAACATACACACAGGCTATAGACGAGCGTGATTGATACACGGAACACAGGTTCAATGCGGCCAAAACGCAGCCCACGTCTGGTACGTACGAACCCTAGGCCTCGAAACGGTAGAGCTGACTACTTAAGCAGCTTGTACGTAAATCCATCCAAAGTCCACCCTACTGCTCGCACACTCGGTCCACAATAGTGATTCGACAGCAGCCCCCTTTCCAATACCTAACCAACCCTCCCTCGACCAGATCTCTGCCTCCGAATATGAGCATATATTCCCCATCAGGCTGGTCTATATTGCACATGCTGACAGTGCGGGGCATGTCACTACAAAAGCCTTGTCATTCGCGCAATGCCTCTAGTGCCAGCATACTCGGGCAGGCATCGAGGAATTGTAGCTGACGATGAAGTCATGTTTGGCGTATCACGAAGCTTGAACGCTCTTGGCCAAGACAACCATTGATACTAAGCGTCCGGAGAGGGACCAGGGAACATACCCGAAACGGAAATCGAGCGACGATGTCGAGGTCCGGGATGTTGCATTGCATCTTATCTCCTTGTAGCGCATCTTCGAATAGTGCGATAGCTCATGCTTACAATTTTATTGACCGTTGGTAGCATAGGGCCTCTTCACGTCCACAATGTGGTATATTATACGCCTCCGCGCCGTCAGCACCCTATTGTCTGGAGAGGGAAAGCCAACGAACAGGCAACGGTTCCTCCGAATTTTCAAAACGTATCCCGGAGCCCAACGTGTCTCATATGAAATCGAAACGAATATGGATCTGTTACAGGCTTCACCAGTCTCAATCCCCATCGCCGCAGTTGGGAGTCTCCTGGTGCTATGGTACATCGTCTCAACCATCACCTCCTACCGCCGCTTATCCCACATCCCCGGTCCACCTCTTGCACACCTCTCCAACCTCTGGATGATTCGGACCTCCTCCAGCGGCCGCCTGTCCCAGATCTTCGAAGAGACCGGTCGCAAGTACGGCCCTCTCGTGCGCATCGGCCCCAACCAGGTCCTTACATCGGACGTGGGCCTGCTCCGCCGCACCGGCGCCGTCCGCGACACGTACAACCGCGACGACTGGTACAACGGGTTCAAGTGGCAGCCGCAGGCGCACAACCTGTTCACGCTGCGGGACCGCGAGGCGCACGACAGGCGCAAGGCCCAGGTGGCGGTCGCCTACAACATCAGCGGGCGCGAGGTCGACCTGCTCGAGCCCAGCGTCGACGAGCAGATCCTGAGCGCGCTGCACCTCCTCCGCTCCAAGTACGTCGTGGCCGCCACCAGCACCACCAGCACCTCCAACACCAGCAGCCCTCCCTCGGGCAACGGCAGCAGTACCAACGGTGGCAACAGGTCGCAACCCCCGCCGCTCTTGGACTTTGCCAGCTTCTCGTCGTACCTGACCATAGATGTCGTCACGCGCGCGGCGTTTGGCCGCGAGTTTGGGGACCTGCGGACTGACTCTGACGTGACTGGCTTCTTGATCAATATGAGGAGCTCGTGGCCGTTGATATCCCTGGTGAATGAGAGTTTCTGGGCGCGCCGCTTGCTCTACTCGGATCGGTATCTCAGCTGGTTCGGAGCCAGCCTTGGGGATCAATCGGGCGTAGGCAAGGTCCGAGCGTGGGTACCTGTCGTCTAATATTTCTGATGATCACCTAAAAGTCTAGTGTATGATGAATCTCACCAGTCTTTTATCTCCAGGAACGTCCGGAGAGCCGTCGTGGACCGTTTCCAGGGCAAGATACAAGACGGCGAGGAAGCAAGGAAAGACATGCTTGTGAGTCCCCTCTTCTCTCACCAGGTATCTCTCGTCTTCTTACATCAGGTTTCTCAACGGCATATAGGGCTCTTGGATTCAGCATGGCCTGAATGAGACGGCCTGCGAGGCCGAGTGTCTGCTCGCTCTGGCCGCCGGCTCCGAAACGACAGCAAGCGCGATGCGCGTCACCCTCATGTGCCTCCTGTCGAGCCCCTCTGCCTACAAGAAGCTACAGGATGCCGTCAGGCAGGCTGTGAACAGCGGGCGCATCTCTAGTCCGATCTCGTTTGCCGAGGCAAAGGAGATTCCGTATCTCAAGGTGAATTTTTGACTCCGCTTCAGGGACTTCGTACGCGGTGTCTCCGCCCTCGGGCTGACGATACCAAACCTCTGTATAGGCTGTGGTATATGAAGCTCTACGCATGCGCCCCGGTACCACTGGCACGTTTCCCAAGGTCGTTCCGCCGCATGGAGAGACCATACAGGGGAAGTTCATCCCTGGAGGCACACGGATCGCGTCCAACATCCCGGCCGTGCTGCGAGATACAGACGTGTTCGGATCCGACGCCGCGCTATTTCGACCCGAACGCTGGCTCGACCTCGAAGGCCCGAGATGGGCGGAGATGGAGAATCAGGTTGAGATGGTGTTCGGGACGGGAAGGTGGATGTGTGGTGGGAAGCCGATCGCGTTCATGGAGCTGTACAAGACCTTTTTCGAGGTACGCGATCTTTTTCGGCAGAACTCATCTTGAAATTTTTAATCTGCTGCTGATTGACGATGACCAGCTGCTGAGATACTTCAACTTCCAAATTGCGAATCCTATGAAGCCCCTGGACTCAATATGCTACAACGTGTTTGTTGAGCAGAATATGGTAAGAAGGGCTTCCCATACCGGCGTTTCTTTGTCTCGCAGGGTGCTTTGCGAGAGAGACGGTCTCTTTATACAGAGCATACGAGGTCCTCAGAGGTCCTGCAACAATTATTGGAACCCTTGATATGCATATTTACTGACCTGGAAATCGTTTTAGTGGGTCCTGGTTACTGAGATTGAGGAGCAACAGAGCGCATGATGTGCACAGTGACAAGGTGTAATTACTTCGAATACACTATTCCTGCGGAAGCTTCCTTCTCATGATAGCTCCAAAGTTCTTTTTTTCTTCCTTTCTTCTTCTCCTTTTTCCTCGTTGTTTTCCCCCCTCGGGGCTTTTCTCTCTCGAATTGCAGGATTTAAAATTGTCACAAGCAATTTGGGCTCCATGATGAAGATTTACCTAGGTACTAAAGCTTGTCATATTGAGAAGTACGGGACTTGAACCGTTGTCTGAGGTTAGCAGTACCATGTGGTTCTTCCTGAGCTTCCTATATCGGATTCGACCAGGTCCTCTCTAGAGAATTCAAGCGTTGGGTTGACACAGGGTCCTTCATTGTGGGGCCGAGGGAAGGCGAACACGAGCGGGCCATTGCCTGTGGAGCCAACAAGACCCGGAGCGGAGATTTTCCCCCCAAAAGTCAAAAGGCGAGAGCTTCATAGTTGTACTCCTCGAGAGGCACATCTATCCGTTGACCTCGCCATTGTATCTTGAGGGTCCATCTGAAAACGACAATCTACTACAATCTTGAATCCTACAGCACTTTAACAGGGTCTAGCGGCGATCCTTCCCCGCCTCATGCCGTGCAAGCAACGCACTAACTCATAGTACCTGGGTACTTGCATATGATGGAGTGCTTGCTGGCATCAGACTCGAATCCGGTCCGGCAGTATCACTGCATCAGCCCCAGATAAGAGTGCCACAGCAGGAGATAAACAGCGGCTTATCTCGGTCCAGGGATCAGCGCTTATTATCAACGACAGAGGCGGCCGGAGCTTACCGCAGAGTCCCATCATTGATCGACCAAGGTCAAGTCGGCACCCTTTCGTTCCTACATGAAGACCTGCGTCCCATAATTGACCTGGCCCTGGGGGATGCGCGACGCCAAGTCTCTCAAAAGCTTCGCTCATCCAATAAGTCAACATGCCGTTGGCACCAGATCTTGGCGCCCACAGCCTGGACGACATCGACGAATCTCAGGTCCCAGGCACCATCCAGCTCGTCGACCTCGACGAACACCTCGCTACCCGGCATGCCAAGGGCCACAAAGACATCATCCTGGTTCCTACTCCATCATCTGATCCTGATGATCCCCTGAACTGGTCTCCGGGCAGGAAACGCCTGGCCCTTGCTTCTGTCCTTGCGTGAGTTTCTATGCCACTCATACAGTATGCTTGCTTTTTCTACATAGCTCGAGCTGACTACCGCCCAGATATACATGGTTCAATGGCATGGCATTGTCCGTGGTTTACTCCGTGGAGACCTCACTCTCTGTCGCTCTCGACGTCAGCGGTAAGCCGTGATAAATCTGCGCGCCCGATAGCGAGGCGAGCCCATTGATCTGATTTGGGGCCTTGACAGTGTCAAATATCAATGCTGGAACCGGCTACTTCTTTCTCTTATGTGGATGGGGCCTCCTATTTTGGCAACCATTTGCCTTGCAATACGGAAAGCGGATAACATACATCGTGTCACTTGTTGCTCTCTGCGTAAGTTGCTCAGGTGCGACAGGATGCCGCGGCTGGATTTCTAACCCATCTGGACATAGGCAATTAGTGTTTGGAGCCCCTACGCCAAGGGGGATGGGCAATGGATCGCGAGAAACATCGTGATTGGGTTCTTCGCAGCACCAATCGAGGCATTACCCGAGACGACCATCACGGACTTGTATTTTGCTCATGAGAGAGGAACGTACCTGGGCTGGTATGCATGGTTCTTGGCCTCGTCGAATTTTTTCGCTCCCGTTATTACCGGCTTTATTAATGATGGCATTGGTTACAAATGGTGCTTCTTTATCCAGGCCATTTTCTGGTATGTGCTGCCCTTTTTCTCTTCCCCCTAGGTAGTCAGACCGTCCACCTAGCGAGCAGGTCCGCTTCTCCCAGAGACGCAATTCTTGTAGGAGACTTGAATCGGCCCACCTTTGACCACCTAGCACAATACTGACATGCACAATTCTAGTGGTGTCGTCTCCATCTTCCTGTTCTTCTGCTTGGAGGAGACCAACTACGACAGAAAGACTGTTGGCGTGATTCAAGACCTGCGGTCATCCTCACGATCTGATGCCGAAGCCGTGGACGCAACGGGCGATGCGAAGCCCGTTTCAGAAAAAGAGACTCCCACAAACGGACCATCCAGTCCAGTCGAGGGGCAAAGCACCCCGTACAAGCGCAAGACATACATGCAAAAGCTGGCACTCTGGGATAAGCCACGCCCCTTCGTGATGCACTGGCGGGCGTGGCAGATCCTCAAGCTCTTGTCGTGGCCCGTCATCTTCTATGCAGGGTTTTCCTACGGCACGTACCTGGTCTGGTTCAACATCCTCAACGCAACGGCCTCGATCATCCTCGGCGGCGAGCCGTACAATTTCTCCGCGGCCATCGTCGGCCTGTCCTACCTCGCATGCATCATCGGGGTCACCATCGCCTCCCTCTTCACGGGCGTCTTTTCGGATTGGTTCGTGATCAGGATGGCGAGACGCAAGAGGGGCATCTTCGAGCCGGAGCAACGCCTCTGGCTGTTCGCCGCCGCCACGATCATCTTGCCCGCAGGCTCCATCCTCTGGGGCGTTGGGGCCGCGCACGGGGTCCACTGGTTCGGACTGTTGTTCGCCATGTTCCTCATCTCCCTGTGCAACACCTGCGGGGTGACATTGTCCCTGGCGTACCTGGTCGACTCGTACCGAGAGATTGCCGGAGACGCGCTGGCCTCGTGTATCATTGTTCGCAATACTATGAGCTTTGCGATAGGCTACGGCATTACCCCATGGCTCGACGCACTGGGATACCAGAACTGTTTCATCAGTGTGGCTTTTGTTGGGTTGGCGGTCTGCTCAGTGTTCCTTTTCATGGTCAAGTTTGGAAAGAAGTTCAGAGAGGCGTCGAGAGTGAAATACTGGAACGAGGTCCGGGTCAGGATCGAGAAGGGGCTGGTGCACTGAGACTCTTGATAGATGAATGCCTAGGTAGATGGCCGACAAGGGCATAAACGTCGTAATTCGAATCACAACAGCTCGCGGCTCATGCACGCCTACGACTGCATACCGTGATCCATGGATATCTATGCTGACTACTAGGGAACTCCATTGTAGTGGCTCCTGCCATGTACTCGTGAGCTCAAAAAGGCATTCGATGTCCATTGCCTCGCTTCGCTCTGCGAAGCCTAAAGTTGCAAATTAGGTAGGCCGAATCACTAAAACCTCCGCGAGCCCCTGGATACTTTCGCAGACCGAGTGCACCGATTATGACTTGTGGTACGAATTCGAATTCTTGAACACTCTCTTTTCCACGCCGTCCAAAAGTCAATCATACCTAGGTACATTTGTACTTCGTTGAGAAGCCCAAACCCAAAGCCCTCATGGGTCGCCCTCCATGAGCCATGGGCCAAGCGGTCAAGGAACTCTTGATAACGTAGCCATGTCGAGACCCATGCCGCATTCTTCATTGAACATACGTACGACCTGGCAAGCCTGTCGCAGCTGTTGCTCTTGATGCAGAGGTTGACGACCCTCTACATTCTTCATCGAAAATGCAGAAGAGAAGGATGAGATCTGGTGAGATGCGTTCTTCACCAGCATGACACAGGCCTGCGTGTGCTCGATCTCCTTGGCAAATATAGCCATGGCCAGCAACGACTGGATCGAGATCAAGCTCGGCTCTCGGAGGATGAGCTCGTGGAGCACCAAAGTCGCGTTCCTATAGACCGCATTGGCAAGAAAAAAGAGTTCAGACTCGGAGCCGGGGGCTATCTTGGAACGGCCCGCGAGGGCAATGGTGGCGTTGACAAGCGCCCATCTGGCCGGGTCTCCAGCCGGCTCCGTAGAGCTGGCGGCGTACTGTTCGTCGAAGACTGTCAAGAAACTCGATAAGTCCAGGAGCTGGTACGTCGCGAAGATCTCGTCGAATGAATTCTGGACCAGGTGTCGCGACATCTCGGCAGGAAATAATGGTGTAAAGCCGTGGTTCACATTGGCCTCGTCGAAATCCTTTCTCACCGTCTTCACCTGTGTCTCGAATGCCTCTGGGAGGAGGAACCTAGGAAATATCACGTCCAGGTTCACTTGACGTCGACTTGAGTCCTCAGCAGCGTCGGGATGGGGCAGATCTGAGCTTCCTGGGCGGGCTTCTCCACCGGTCGAAGAAGTTGAATCGCCAGGTTCCGGTAGGGTGCTTCCAACACAGGCACCATCGGTGTTTGATGGTTTATTCTTCGATGGCCTCTTCGAGGACGTAAACGTCTTCTTCCTAGATCGAAATCAGCAGCCACGACGAGCAGGCCTTGAGACGAACGTGAATCGTGATCTCACCCCTTTCCGGGCCCTCGACCCTTGCGGACAATCGCGTAAGTACATTCTGCCCCGCGCACCGCGCAGTGATCGCACTGTGGTCGACCGCCATTGCACCGGACCTTGCGCGTTTTGCAGCGATCGCACGCCTGCCAAGAGTCGGTACTCGGCCAAGAAGGTTCGTAGGTATTTGGAGCAAAAGGTGAGGACTCACGATGAGGATCCTGTTGGACCCTGCGGGCGGCTCCTGTCCTTCTTCTGCTTGTACCATCTATGCGCGCCCAGAAATTTGAACACTCCAGGCATTGGGATTCCCATGGATTAGCTGCTCAGCGCCGTTAGAAGAGGGCAACTGTTCATCTTGTGATCGCGTCGACTTTGTATGCTGACTGATGAGGTCAGCTCACTTCCAAGAGCGAAATTTGTACCCGCTTGCTGTCAGCATCGAAGTGCCTAGACACACTAAGCCTTGTTTGATCTCGTCTCTGGGGCTTGCCATACGTAACCTTCCGGGGTTGGGGAAAGTCAAGCTGGGCTTCCTCCTCTTGCTGCATCACCCTGGCACTTATATTGCCAACATCTTCTGAGCTTTTCATTCGTCTGTACGGCAGCTTGGTGGCGCCATCCTGACCTTGATGATGATAGCCGTTTGTGTAGAACACGTTCGTGTTCCGGCAGGTCCATTCGTTAGGAAAAACTCCATATACAGCTTTGAGGGGGGGCCCTGCCCGCCCCCCCCCCCTCCTTCAGCCGTACCAAAGCTAGAGCGCCAGCTCTGGCTTTGGCACGGCCTCACCCCCCTCCCACCCATAGACCCGTTCCTTGGCTTTATCCCTCAGCTTCGGATATAAATCGGCTAAATAAATAACTTACCCTATCATTAGTTAAATTTAATGATTAGCTAATTAGAAGCCGTTTTATCTTAGGCTAATTACAAGCTATTAAACTATTGCTAAAAATTCCTGCTTTTTTTTAATAGCTTTACTATTTTAACAAATAATATAATTATATTGCTAAACCTTAACTTTTATTATTAATAACATTTTAAGTTTTATAAAGCATAGCCTAATAAGTCGCTTAACTCTTTTATAAACTACTTTACTAACGTACTATAACTTATAATTTATATATAAAATTAAATGTAAAAAAGTATTAAAAGCTTAAAATTTTCTTTTTTAAGACTATGCGATTGCTATTAGTGAAGAAAATT
>JALRMF010000250.1:0-72322 GCA_026120015.1 Dendrostoma leiphaemia | reverse complement strand
TCTAGCTTTTTAGTCCTAAATTATTTAGCTTATCTAGCTTACAACTGTAATCTTAATAATCTTAATAATTTAATAATCTTAATTATCTAATTATCTTTAATAATCTAATAATCTAGCTTACTTAAATCATTGCTAAGTTAGCTATAATCCTAATAATCTAAAGATTATATAACTACTGCTAACTCATTTTAATTTAATAAAATAAGTAGTTTATTCGTATAAGCAAAGTATAAGATTTGCAGCGGCAAAGGTTCCTTTTCCTGCAACCCTTTCTACATGCTAATTTACCCCAACCGTCGTAGGTTATAACACATTTAATAGTCGTTAGTCTAGCTAGGGACCCCCCCCTTGGGCTAGGGCCTTGCAGCCCCCTGAAACCCCCTCCTAGACTAGCTATATAGTCCGTGGAAGCCCCCGCTTTCCCTAGCTACCTAGCTAGTTATAATATAACTCAAGTATATTTTATTATAAATATTGCAGCAATAGCAATAATAATAAAAATGTGCTATAGATATAAAGAAAAGGCCATTTTAAACGTAATTGTTTAAACTGCTAAAAAGATAAAAGAGAAATAAGTTAACAGTAGCACTTTTTATAACTAAAGCAAAAGAGGGCTAAAACCCTTAATAATAGCTAGGTAGTAGAGTTTTAAAAGCTATTAAAAGATTAAAGAAATTAATAAAGCAATTTTTTGCTTAAAAATAAGCTTAACAAAGGCTTAGGTTAACTTTAAGTTAAACTTAAAACTTAAAAAGTTCCTAGCTTGCTTTAAGCTTTAAAATTAGTAGTTTTTTCAAAGGTTAAACCTACTTAATACTTTAAAATTAGCTTTTTTAGCTACTTAACAATAAGAAAGCCTTGCTAAAGTAAACTTTAACTAATAATATAGCAGGCTAGTTTTAAAGCATAGGTAAAATTTATAAGTATAATAAAATAACTATAAAAAGCGTTAATTAAAGCTAACAGCGACTTTAGCTAGCTGCTTTTTACTTTAATTATAATAAGTTTATAATTATATAGTTATTTAGTTTTTAATATATAAAAAAAAGGGCATAAGAAACCTTAAAAATAAAAAAGATAGCTTTTTTATTACTTAGTGCTTGTTTTAAATTATTAATACTATTTTATACTGCTAATACTAATATTATTAAAAAAGGCTAGCTTAGGCATAGTTGTAACAATAAGCATTTTTACTTTATTATCCTTAGATAACCTTGCTAAGTTTGCTTTATTCTTAGAAAAAAAAAGATATATAAAGGGCTAAGGCTTATAAAGCTTTAGCCAAGCTTAAGGGTTTGCTAAAAAGGCACTGCTTTATATATAAATAAGCTTAGTGTTTTCTTTATCTTTCTTTTATAATACTTAGCTAGTAGATAAAATTATAATACTATTTAGGCCTTATATAGCGTTTTACATCCTGTGTAGCTGCACTTTTACATAACTATTTATTTACTTATACTATTAAAAAGAGTTTAAGGGATAATAAGTACTAGAAAAGTTTGCTTTTTATAATAGTGCTAGTTTTAGCAATTTTTACTTCTGCTATTGTTATTTATTATAACTAGCTTAGCTTAAAAGCATTCCGCACATAAATACTAAGTATTAATACACACACATACACACGCACGTTTAACAAGATAAAGAGTAAAATAGCAAAACTATATACTAAATATATTTTTAGGCAGGCATATATCTGCGTGTGTTGATATGGTGAGATATAAACGTTCCTAAACTTTGAAAATTACCCTAAGTTGGCAGTCGGCGAGTCGAAAAGCATTTGAAATCCACTTCCCCCCCCAGTGTGGCCTCTCCCAGAGCCTTGATCACCTTTTTTTGGTACATCCAGTTCGGAGCGAAAATGACCTGCAGGAAATCGAAATTCACCTTCAAACCATTAGGGTGCGGCCCCGCATGATCACAATGTGGCTTCCTGCCTATGTAGAACCTCAAATTTCCTCTGTGCAGGCTTTTTGTTAAGGTTTCGCACACGTGCGAACCATCGCCAAAACCCCCTGCGAGGTTGGAAAGCCCACGATTAGGTGAAAGAAGCGTTCGCGGGAGGCATGTGACGCTGAACGTTACTTACAGCTGTTGAGGTAGACGCGCCAGGCCCCAAACGCCCCTTCATAATAACACCAGCTTCTTTCCAAGGTATTATCATTCAAAATCGATGCTTCTTCATTATCTGCGCTCGTAATATTTGTGAGATCCTGCCCAGTGGGCAGGATTTCAGACTCCACGTTGTCCGTATGAGAAGCACCGTGACCTTCTCGGCCTTCGGCTTGAGGTATGTTGGCGTCGGGTCCGGAGCTAATGTCTCCATGTTGGAACTCAGGAAGACCAGCTGGGATGGCAAAGACGGGTGACGCTTGGGAGATGCCCCATATGAGAAGGGAAAACGCTGGATTGGGACGCATTGCGTTGACCAGTCGTGATAATTTGAACCTCGAAGCAGGAGCGCCGGTGGGGTCAGCAAAAGGAGACAAAGGAAGAGAGACTGACGCCCTGAGGAGGTCACAACCTCCTAAGAAATAGCTCGTGTCATCAGAGCGGCGAAAAGATCAGCAGCCCCAGTGCCTGATACCCAAAGTCATATCGGCCGGACCTTCGTCATGTGAAAAAGTCTCGAAGAGGTGCTGACACCGAAGGGACGAACCTTGGCCCGAGGTGTTGGCTGCTGCTGCTATTCATATTACGGCTTGATCGAGATTCAGCGCCATCATCGACACTCACATAAGTACAGCCAAAACACCTTAGCCTCCATGGTATTAACTCCATGGAGTTCGGAACAGTCGAGGTTGGCGATAGCCACACTTCCAAGCACTAAGTTCGCCATGTCCTAGGTAGGCTCAGCGCGCTAATGCTCAACCGTTCAGTCCGCCTCTGCTAGTCGGACTGCGATTGGTAGAAGAGCGGGGATCTTGCTTATGATCTAGGTACTTTGACGTGCGAGTCTGGCGTGGTGAAGAGGTCGAACGTGAGCTCCGCATGAGTTATGGAGTCTGGGAGCATTGTACGTACAGTACTTGGATCCGGGTCTCTACGCTCCATCCTTGGCATGTGATTCAAATGAGTGAACCACCTGACCTTGCTCAAACCATGATGCACGTGTGCCCCTTAGGACATCAGCAAGACCTCTTGCGAAAGGAGCATCAGCTATGCGTGCATTCTGAGTGTGTTTCTTATAAAGCCTCGCAATCTTGAGAATCGGCAGACGCACCTGAAGCAAGCAAACACTGGGGCATCCCTATGTGATTAAGTAATCATGATGGCTGCTGCTGCTATTTAATGGATCTCGGCATCTTGAAGTGGACCCGGGCCCTCCACTTAAGACTGGGGATTTGAAACGTCGCCCGAGGCTTCCTGCCTCTGCACCGTCAGGTCTCTCATTCAGCAACTCATATATTGCAACCATGGATAACCCAAACCTCAGAGCCTTCATTCCTCCCAAGTTCGTTCCTCCGAAAGATGCCGAGACACACAAGGACATTCAGTACTGCTCCCAAGGCCACGTCCGCCAGCGCCTGGATCTCTATCTGCCGATGCCCGAGGCCCGGAAGCCGGGAAGGATTCCTTTGATTGTCTACATTCATGGTGAGCTGCTCATCGATGTGCTCGAGGGGCCTCCATAATGACCAGTCCGGGATTGACGAGGAGAACAACAGGCGGTGCGTTCATGTTCGGCTCCAAGGAGTCGTTTCATCTGCCCTCTCGACATCTAGCCAAGGGCTGCGCCATAGCATCCTTGGACTACCGCCTGAGCGGCGATGCCATCTTCCCCGCCGCTGTCGAGGACTGCAAGTCTGCTGTGAGGTGGCTCCGGGCTCACGCCGCCGGATACAACCTGGACCCGGACCGCATCGTCGCCTGGGGCGAGTCGGCCGGCGCGCACCAGGCTAGCATGCTGGGGGTCCTGTGTGCCAGCTCCAGGGGTGACGACTTCGAGGTCGGCGACCACCTCGACGTCTCAAGCGCGATCTCAGGCGTCGTCGCATACTACGGCCCGACAGACTTCCTCCAGATGGACGCCCAGGCGCCTCAGGACGGAAAGAGCATACTGCACGACCCGGCCGATAGTCCGGAATCGAGGTACATCGGCGGGACCATACAAGAGGTTCCGGACAAGGTGGCGCGGGCGAACCCCATCACTTACATCTCGGCCGACGAGAAGCCCCCGCCGTTCTTCCTTGCCCACGGTTCGCAGGATCACGTCGTGCCCTATGGCCAAAGCGTCTTGCTGGACGAGGCGCTGAAGAAGTTCGGCGTCCCGTCGACTCTGCACAATGTAGAGGGTTCTGATCACGTTTTCGTCGGGGCAACAAAGGAGCAGATGGAGGCTTTGGATACCATGACGGATGAGTTTCTGGCTTCCATTCTCGGCTGAGATGTTCAGACTAAGACCACGCTGTGGATCAGGTCAGAACGCTGATTCAGTTCCACATTGCAGAAAATTGCACATGAGTAGCATGTGGGCGCTGATGGTCACATCCGACTGTCGTTCAAGTCCCGAGGTCATACCCCAATTGCGCGGCTCAGTGGGTTTCTGCAGTCCCTTCGACATACTTACATGTTCCTTAGTTATTATGCTCATTTGCTATTATACCTGACTTGCGTCCGAACTTTGGTTCTGCTGGGGACGGTAGATCTATTCGGTTCATCTGCGGATGGCACTCTGTATCATTCCCGATGGCCCAGAAGTCCGGGGGAGGCCAGGATACCCATCACATTAGAGTTTGCGGGAGCGCTCCTTGAGACGAGATGAAAACCTTGGCTTTTGAGCTTGGGCCAAATCACTGTCGGGGCGCTTGGATTTAGTGGTCTGTCTCGACCCGATATCATGCCCGCGTGGCTCGCCTCGCTTCGCTTCACCAAAGCGGCGGACGAGACACGGACTTGCGTGGGTACCCGATGCTGAATCCCCCCGTTCGACTGTGCATTGTGGACTGAGCACGTTTGATGATTGGGTTTACTTTTTGCTCCTTCGTTTTGCTCCTCGTACACAGGCTCTCAGCCCCCGGGGATGCGCAGTTTGTCCTGGTCTACATATGTAGGCTTTCGGAACAGCCAAGCCTTACACGATTCACCGGTTCAGAGATTAGTTGGTCCCTGAATTCGGCCTCGCGGTACCTCGTATATGACCCCCAGTCTGCATCTATTGTTCCGCCCGCCCCTTCTCACTGGGAACATAGTAGATATGTCTTCGCTGCCGTCGATGACTCCCCCGCTCGTGGTCCAGTCGCCTTCGTTGCCCTCGACAACACTTCCAGCTTTGTAGCCAAATAATTTCAGTCCTTCACCCTTTGGGCTCCACATTCATTCGTTTAACTCTCTGGAGGACCCTTTCTGTATTGTGATTCTAGTTGCATTGTCTTTTTCTGATCGAATCACCACAAGGCATAGCCACAGTATGCGTGTCTCATTTCCGACAGTCTTGCTGTCGCTGTCCACGGCTGCGCACGCAGTCAACACGCTTGGTATAAGTCCTCGCTTCCGAAGCCAACTACAACACACGCTGACACACAAACAGTCGACCTCGGCTATGCCAAATATCAAGGTAGGACGCTGGGAAACGGAGTCAACCAATGGCTGAGCTTACGCTTCGCGGCGCCGGCCACCCCCCCGCGCCGCTTCAGCGCCGCGCAGCCGCCGCTCAACGAGACGGGCGTCCAAGACGCCACCAAAGAAGGCGCCCTCTGCGTCTCGGCCAACAACCCGGAGGGCTTCCAGTTCGACTCGCCCCGGCAGTTCATGGCCGAGGACTGCCTCTTCGCCGCGGTGTACGCGCCCGCCAACGCGACCGAGGCGTCCATGCTGCCCATCATGCTCTTCATCTCGGGCGGCGGCTTCACGTCCAACTCCAACGGCAACTTCAACGGGACGGGGCTCGTCGAGGCGAGCGGGATGAACATGGTCGTCGTGCGCGCCAACTACCGGGTGGGCATCCTGGGTTTCATCGGCGGCACCATGGTCGAGAATGACACCAAGGGCGCGGCTTCGAACAACGGGCTCAAGGATATGATCGCGGCTGCCCGCTGGATCCAGCAGCACGCGACCAAGTTCGGCGGGAACCCGAACCACATCGTAATCAACGGAGACTCGTCGGGAGGAAACGCCATCGATGAGCTCCTGGCCGCGAACAATGGCACCGGATTCCCCGACCTGTTCGTGGGGGCCATCGCGGAGAGCACAGGCTGGGGCGCCGAGGGCTACTCGGCGGACCGCGACGAGGCTTTGCAGAATAACATCAAGGCCACAGGCTGCAACACCTCTTCCGACCCCTTGGACTGCATGCGCAACATGCCTATCGGCGAGTTCCAAGCCCGCACCACGAAAGACGGCTGGGGTCCGACCGTCGAGGGGAAATTCATAGCGGCGCCTCACTACCAGATGTACGAACAGGGTCGCTTCCAGAACATACCCGTCATCTACGGGTACGCGTCCGACGAGGCGACGCCCGACTTCATCTCCAACCAGACGATCAACACGACCGCCGAGCTCACGGCCGGCATCAAGAGCACCGTCGGGGAGTCCATGACGGACGAGGAGGCCGCCGCCGTGATGGCCGCCTACCCCGAGTCCCTGAACAACGTCTCCTTCTTCGGCCGGAACATGGGCCCGAGGGCCAACGCCTCGGCCCGCGAGGGGACCGGCGCCCTGTGGCAGCGCGACGCCGCCGTCCTGACCGAGCTGAAGCTGCACTGCGTCGGCGCCTTCTTCTCGGACATGTTCGCCTCGGCCGGGCAGGCGCAGAACTTCGCGTACCGCTACAACGTCCTGGACGAGACGCCCGGGGGCAACGCGGACAAGGGCTTGTTCTCGCCGCACACGAGCGAGCTGTATGCGGTCTGGGGCAAGAACAACACGGACGGGAACGACCCGGGCTGCATCTCGCTCGACGCCTCGGACCCGCTGTCCTGCGCGGCGGGCGCGCAGATCACGCAGGCGTACTGGATCTCATTTGTTCGGACCTTGAACCCCAACACGCTGCGGCTGGCCGGCTCGCCGGAGTGGGCTCCCTGGTCCGTCACCTCGCCCGACCGGATGCTGCTGGACAACAAGAACGCCACGATGGAGCGGATGGGCCAGGCCGTTGGGGAGGCCCCGATCGCGGGCATGACCCAGCGTCAGAGGTGCCTGTCGCTGACGACGAATTTCGCCAAGAGGATGAACTTGGGGCTGGGGGCGAACCAGACGCTGCCGGCGTTCGCGAATGGGACACGAGTCGACCCCACGCTTGCTGTTCTGCAGAGCTTCGGAGCAGCGAGCAATGCGACTGCGAAATCATCGGTGACGCTGGGAAACGCGGTGCCCCCGAGCGGCATTGAAGGCAGTTCACCTCAAGGTGTCGGAATCAGCAACGGAGCGTCGGATTCCACTATCTCCACACAGATGAACGCGGTCACGCCGATGGCAGCGGTGTCAGCGGCTTCTGCAAGCATTCTGTCCCTCAAGTCACTGGTTTCCGTGGTGATAGGAATGTGCTTTGTCTCGATGTAGCGGAGGGATCTCACTTGGATGGCAGAGGAAGCAGCACATAAATCAAAAACTTTTCTTCCATGACTGGGATCGACGGCTTCTGTACCTGTCTGTCCAAGGTGTCTGTCTGCAGTAAGTGACTCTGTGTGTTCAACCACCAGATCCACCAACTCCATCTCATGCAGCGGCTCCTAAAACGTGGTCTGCAACTTTGGATAACTGCTGGCCTGAGCCTCGAGGTCTTTGAAGATGGCATCCGATGCATCGTTGCCGAGGTGCTCCATGCGCTCTGTGTCTTCGTCTTCGAGTTTTCCCATCTCCTCCGCGGGATCGTCTTTGTCCTCGCGCTTCTCATCCTTCTCATCTGCCTGCATGGCCTTGTCGATGCCGGACGACTCCCCCACGAGTAGGAATTGTGCATTGGGGATGAGGTGCTTGGGGACTGTTCCCATCCACCGCAGGGACCGAAACTCGTCGAGTATCTGCAGGAGAGGGAGAAGTTAGTGACTGATAATTCCGCCAGAGCGGACCAAGGACTTACGTCTTCAGAATAGTCCGGAGAGTCTGGAAGCGCAACGTTCTTGGGAGCAGGATACTGTGGGTTCCGAGTGCTGATGATCCAGCTGCCCTTCTGCTTCAGCCCCATCTCCGTCTGCACGTCCCCGAGCTTCTCAGGGAGTGTCAGATGGTACGCCAGATGACTCTCGCGACCGGTAGTGGTGATGGCGTAGACGCCTTCCCCGAAAGGCGTCGCCGCTGGAGTGTGACGCGTGCCTGCGGTCTTGGTCTCGTAGTCGTTGGCAGCCAGAAACTCCTTCTTCAGCTCGTCAAACGAGGTGTTTGTCTTCTCGACGAAGGCGATCCAGCGATCTTTCCCGGACTGGGGCAGAACCTTCTTTGGGACGGCGATCAGGCGAGAGTTTCCGGCGTCGCCAATCGGGCCGTCACCAAGCTTGGCGTCCTTTGGGATCGGTCTGAGGAGGATGTAGCTCCGAGCAATGTCGTTGACCCCGTCAGGATCGTCGATGCCCACACGACCGCGGAAGAAGAAGTAGATGATGCCCTTCTCGAGGAAGTTGGATGGGGTCGAGCCGTCGCGACCGTGGGATTCCACGGCGCTGTCCCCATTCTTGGCGGAGGACGATGAGCGGCCCTTCACACTGGTGTCTTCGTCCTTGGCGGAAGGCATCGGGTGATCAGGGTCTTGCTGGGAGTCTGCCTCCTTGCCGTTGTCGTCGTTGTCCTGGTTCTTCTCTGCTTTCTGGCCGTCACTGTTCAGCGAATAGGGTCAGTAATATGCACACAGATTCTAGCCGCACCAGCTTGACCAACCTGCTCATCGACCGGTACTCGTCCAACGACGTCTGCTTCTTCTCGCTGCCATCCTGCTTTGAGGCCTTGGAAGGAGGCGAGGCCGCGGCCTCTTCTTTACCCAGCTTGCGCTTGTCGCCGGTGTTGGCGTCGTTGCCAGATCTCGTTTGGGTCATGGTGGTCGAGGCTCCCGAGTAAAGTTGGCGTGCGGTATTGCAGATGCTGGGAAGTCAGCGCGAAGATTGATTCTAGGCTGGTCTTGTCGTGGGAGTAAACAATTGGGGTATCAGCGGTTGAGCTCACTCAGGCACGTCGACGTTCGTTGTAGCTTTAGTTCATCCTGGCGAGACGCGTTTGTCTTTCTAGCGTGTCTTGGATGGTTTATTGATGTTCTGGATGATGTCATATCGCCATCATGGTCACTGACGTCCCGGCAACGTCGGAACCAGCCCCCCTGTCGAGTCAAGTCACCCAAGTCTTCGCGAACTTGAAGGTACGAGACAAGCCGTTCCCGCTAAAGTAGCTCCCGTTCTGTGGTGTTTGGTGGTGAGCCGTGCTCACCTCAGCCCATCGAGAAGAGTATTACGAGACGCGGGCATTCACGAGAGCAGACAGCCTGGTTGCTATAAATTCAACCCTGGTTCATTTTCACCGATGCCCACGAATGCTGCCCTACTCTGTCTCATTTTTTCGTCGGCAAATGACGTCGGCGTACAGCGGTGTGGGGAGCGTATGTCTCACAACCTTGTGCGTGCATTCGGACAGAGAGACATTTCTAAAGTTGTGAATGCGGCGAGCAGGGCGAGGCGTTGGTCATTTAGAACGGTATATTGTGTAAGTCTATTGTATGAAAAAGACAAAGGAAAAACGAGCTTTTAAATAATAGGGAGCTTTAGAATAATAGGGCCCATAGAGACCCCTGCTTGCAATATACCCCCTAATTAAATAATAGTTTAATTGCATTGTGCTTAATAGACAATAGAGTAGAAAAAACCATAAAAGAAATAGATAATAGCGATTGCTAAATAAACGTTTCAAAGCCCTAAGGTGCTTATTATATAAGCGCTGCTAATTTTAAGCCTTAGAGGTTATTTTTAAGCTTTTTCTAAACTAATTAAATAAAAGTTTTTGCGTGCGCTAAATTTATTAAATTATATTATATTACAATAGCCTGCTTATCTACCTATATTTTTGCCTATAAAATATATATTATTTTACTTTTATATTAATTATAATATTAATAAACAAGCAGGGCAATATTAAGCTTGCCTATATTGCTAGCTTTTCTTTATTAGTTTCTATATCTTGCTTAGGCTGCCTATGCTTAGCCTAAGCTAAGCGCTTAAATAGCTAGTGCTTTAACATTAGCGCTAGCTATAGCTAATGCTATATACGCTATGCGCAAAGGCACTTTTGTGTATAGCTTTTTATTTTATGCCGCGCCTTTGTTTTTGTCTACCTTAAGGCTAAGCACTTTGGCGCTAAAAAGTTTATAAGTTTACTATTTTCTTTTTTCTTTATTAAGCATTTCTTACTCTTTTTGCTTTTTATATGCTATATGCTAATTAATTTAAACAACGCTTATGCCGCTTTTAAATTGCCTTTAAATAAGTAGTTTATGCTGCTTGCTTTGCTAGTAAGTTTGGCGAAGATAATAATAATAATAATAATAAAAATAAGGATAAAGAGAAGGAAAAAAAAAGCAGAAGCAAGAGCAGGAGTAAAAAAAAAAGAAAGACGAGAATAAAAAGAAGAATAAAGATGTTATAGCTTTGTGTACTAAGTGTATTAAAAAGGTTAAGAAAGGCTTAAATACCTTTATTAACCTGCTTTTTTCTTAGGTTAACAAGCAGAGAAAATAGGCTTAAAAACCTTAAAGTTACCTTAAAGCTCTTAAGCCTTTAATAAAATCTGCTTTTCTGCGCTTTTTTTTAATAAATTATATATATCTTATAAGTTTAATAATGCTTAAAAGTGCTTAAACTTTTGCTTTAGAAAGTTTTTAATAAGTTTATTTGCTAGTATACTTTAAATTAGCATATAAAATATTTAAAATATGCCCTTTTTCTGCTTTTAGCGCAGCTATATATTTTATATATTAATGTGCTAAAGTATAGTATTAATTTTAATATTTTCTTTAATAATTAACCTAATAGTTTATAGGTTATTATTATATATTTTCTAGGCATTACCCTTTAAATCTAGCTTAATTATTTTAAAAAAGCGCTGTAAAAATATAACTTTCTTAGCAGTATACTTAACTCTAAGCAACTTTGCTTTTATAAAGAAAGTTGTAATAGTTTTTTAGCGCGTAGCTTTCTAATAAATCAAGCCTTTATAAAGTATAATTATATAGCCTTGGGAAAAGCGCTGGGTTTCTAAGTTGTTTATAAAAAAAGCATTAAATAATATAAAAAGCACTTAAGCTTTAGAGTTTAGCTAGTGTTAATAATAAATAGCAAGCATTTAAATATTAAAGAGGTACTAGATATACTAATTAATAATACTTAAGTGCTTTAAACTAAGATTTGTAAAAAACTAAGAGAGCTAGGTAATAATAAAAGCAACGTTTGCTTAGATTATAATTCTAGAATAAAGTATTAAACCAACCTTCTTTTAATATTCTTTTACCTCTGCTTTAAAAGCCTATTGCTTATTTTTAATAAAGGTAATTTATAAAAGCAAAATAAAAGGTAATATGCTATTATTAAGCTTAAAATATTTAGCAATCTTTTTAATATATATATTATATACTAAGAAAAGCTTCTTTAGCGCTTAGTTTTTAATAATGCAGATTTCTAAATACTATTCTGCCGCTTCCTAAACTTTAATTTTATATGCCTTGCAAATCTTATTAATAATTTAGCAAGCAGCAAATATATAGCTTTTGTAATAAAACACTAAAAAGTCGTTTATATAAAAGATGATTATAATAGTCTAGTGCTTGTTTTAAAATAAACAATGCTCTTCCTTGCATCTTTTTATTCTTAACCTTTTTAAAATGCTTAAAAACTCTTTATATTAAAGTAAAAAAGCATTTTAAAGACTATATAAAGCATTATATAGCTTTATGCACTTTCCTAGCTTCTTAAACCTATCTAGCAGTTTGCAAAAAACAGGTTTCCTATGCAAAAAAGCGTTAAGAAATATATTAACTACATTAAACTGCTTAATTTCTAAGTTTTTATAAGCAGTTAAAGCTATAGCAACTTAAAAAGAGCGTATTACTAGTATTGCTGCATATATATTTTGCAGCGCGTTTTAAAGCTAAAGGTCTCTCTAAATATAGATTTAAGCTTTTACTTACTTAAGAAATCTATTTTAATTAGGCTTATAGGTAAAGACTCATTTTAAAGGAAGCAAGGGACTATTAATAGTTATACAATTAACTTTTTGCTAAGTTTTCTTTTAAAAAAGTATTTATAGCTTATTTTGCGCTGCTTTTTTAAATAAATCTATTGCTAAATGTTTTTCTAACTCTTTTTAAAACTTTAATAATAGCTAGAAAAGCTTACTTATATAAGTCCTCTATTTCAGCTAAGGCTTAGCCTTAGTTTTCTGCTCTTTTTTGCTTTAAAGCACTATATTAAATATAATATAGAGCGTTGGAAATAGCTAGTCCCCTTTTTCCAGCGCTCTTTATTAATTAGGCAAAAGGGCAAAAAAAGCAGATAGCTAATAAGAGCTTATTTCTTGCTTGCTTAGCAAAAGAAATGCAAAGTTTATATTGCTCTTTTTTACTAACTTTTCTTATAGCTAGTAGCTCTTTTAAATTAAAAGGGCACTTATCTTTAATTTTAAAGCTAAAGAGTGCTAAAATAGCCCTGCTTCTAATAGTGGCAGTAAATTAGTTTATACTATTATAGTATTGCCCTAGCTCTTTTGCTTAGAAGATAAAATGTGCATTATTGATTATTGCTTGCATTTAAAGCTTTATATGCTTTAAGAAACTTTTAAACCTTTTAGAATAAAATCTGCTTTGCTTAAGATAGATTTTAAACTCTTTAGTATATATGCTAGCAAGTTTGCCCTGCTTTTAAAATTTCTTAATTAAGTATTCTAAGCTAGGTTTTGCTTTTAAAAAACCTTTAGAAATCTTTTAAAGCTAAAGGGGCTACTTTTTTATAGCTTTTTTTCTTTAGCAACTTATTATTGCTACTTTAAATCTACCTTTAAGTTAATAACTAAAAAGGTTTCTAGCTTTATTAAAGCTAGTAGAGTTATTCTAGGGTTTATTTTAGCGAAACTAAACACTTTTAACAAATAGGTTATATTTAAAAGCTTTTTCTCTTATAGCTTATTTATTAGATTTTAAGCAGTAAAAGTAGGCAATGCTTTCTTAGCGTTTTTTAAAGTATAAAAAGTATGCTTATTAAACTTTATATTTCTTATAATAAGCATTTAGTTAAGCGCTAAAACCTATATTTAATATATATTAATAGCTATATAGCTAACTAAATACCTAATATAGCTCTAAAAGCTTACTTTATAGCTTTTTATATATATCTCTACTTTTCTTTTCTTATAAAAAGAGTAGGCATAGCAACTATATGCGTATATGCCGCTTTAGTCTAGCTAGAGATCTTTTATTAAGTTGTAAATAAAAGCAGAAAAGTACTATTGAAAATATTAAGCAAACTAGCTCTTAAGTACCTTGTTTAGAAAACGCTATCTAGTGCTTTATTGTAGAAATATATTAAAAAAGCAAGCTGCAGCCTTTACTAAAAAGGGCTAAAAGCGCTTTAAAAAGCTAGCTACCTTTTTTATCTTTATTAATTTAGTGATTAGTTTTTATTTTGTATGCTTAGCGCTTTTATTTATTTTATAAATATAAGTAGGCAAAAGCTTTAGTTTAATTTTTTTCTACTCTATCTACACTTAGTATTTTATTATTCTACGCTATAAAATTATTAAAAGGTTATTATCTTGCCTAATTAAGCATATTAAGAGTTTATATTTTTGCTATATTTAGCTTTTAAAGTCTATTAGTGTTTAAGAAACTGCTTCTTTCTGCTTTGTATTATAGAAAAAGATAAAAAATTTGCCACTGAATTTATTTTTAATAAAAAAACCCAGCTTACTTTTATTAAGTTATTAGTAGGGAAATTAAATAAATCCTATAGAATGCGCTTAAATAGGCGCTTAGAAAGGTGCTTTAACGCTTTTTTAAAGACTACGTTTAAGGTATAGGTTATAGAATAAAAAGCATAGCATATATATGTAATTTTATTAATGTGTATACTGCGTATATTATAAATTAATGCCTTTAAAGTATCTAAGGCTAAGTGTTTTCTTTAAAGGTGCTAAAAATGCTTTAAATCTTTTTTAAGTAGTTTTGGTTAATGTAAAAAACAAAGCTTTAGATAAGTAAAAATAAAGATAAAGAGCAGGATAATGCTTGCTATATTAGCTGAGATGCTTAGGTAGGTAGAAAAAGGCTTATATTTAATAAAAATTAAGTTATAATGCCGCTTAAGTTATGCTAGTATAATGTTGCTTTTAATTATTTTATAGCGCAGCATATAGTTTAAACCTAGCACTTAAATTTTAGATTTTTGCAAGCAAGCTTTAAAGATAATATTAACATAAAATCCTTTAATTATTTTAATGCTTATAAGCATAAAATGCTTTGTTTTTAGTCTTTTAGCTTTATTTAATATATTTTAAAGCTTTTAAGTCTCTTTTCTTAGCATTGGAAATAAGATTATTTTAGCTTTTATCTATTTTAGCTGCTTTAACCTTTAATAGCTTTTAAGATTAAGCAGGTTTATGCTGTTAACTACGTAAAAAGCTTTATAATTATTAATTAAAATATTTGCTAAAAGCTAATAAAGAGTAGCTTAGGTAATTGTATAAATTTCAAGAGCTTTAAAAGGCTTAATTACCTTAAAAAAGCTATTAAGCAAGCTTGGAAAAGCTAGGGTTTTGGTAGGTTTAAAAGACTAAGCCTTCTTTGCCAGTGCTTTATTATACTAACTACGCTTAAATAGCTTCTTTTAAAGCTTTAAAAACTTTTTATTTTCTAGTCTTTTGCAAATAGCTTTATACTAAGCAGAGTTTAAAGGGGTAAAATATATCCTCTCTTTTTTAATATTTTCTAATGCTTTAGTTATAGTGTATTTAAGCTTTATATAATGCTAAGCTAGCTACTTATAAAATCTATTGCAAAAGCAATCAAATTAAGCATTAGAGATTGCTTATAGAGCTAAGTATTGCTAGGAGTTAAGTATAAAAAAAATCGCTAGCTTTTTTTTAAAGTTATTAAGCTTTATAGCAAAAGCAGCAAACTAAATGCTAAGCTAATTTAGCGTAAGGGTAGGCTTTCCTAGCTTTTAATTTTATATAAACTTGCTTAAAGCTTTAAAGGCCTAATTAAGAGCTATATGCATACTAACTGCTTTAAGAAAATCTCTAACTGCTAAAGAGCTAATAACATTTACTATATTATATTTCTAAGCTTAAAGATAAGTTTATTATTAGTTATAATGCTATTAAATAAAATTTTGCTGCTTTAATTATATTAATATAAGCAATTAGCAATAATTTTTAGCTGTGTGCAATATTATTATCTCTTTTATAAGTATTAAATAAAGCTTTAAAGCTTTAAAAAAGCTTTAAAGTCTTATTTTCTCACTTATAGAAATAAGCTAGATTTATGCAACTTTAAGCAGTTAAAAGTTAACTATAGCTATAACTTAGTTTAAAATAGCTATATATTTAATATTTTATACTTTTGCTTATATAATAGCAATAGTTATACTTTTAAGCTTCTTTTTATAGTTATTATAAACTTTGCTAAAGTTAAGCGGCGTAAAAGCTATTAATAGCGCTCTGCGCTTATTTTCTAAAAGCTTTTTATAAGCTGCAAAAGCATTTTAATGCTTAGCTTTAAGCGTTGCATTATATTAGTTAAAGTATTTATTTATTATAAAAAACTTAAGAGTAAGGCTAGTTATACTATTTAAAAGATTAAAATTAACTTAGTGCTAAATGCTATGGTTTTTGCAGTGAAAATAAAGCTGCAAAAACTACCTAAAATAGGTGTCTCTTTTGGTAAGCAGGGCTAGGCCCTTTAGAATGCTATTAGAAAGGTTGGAAGCCATTGCAGAAGCTGGAAAATAAATGAAAAATTAACTAAGAAAAAACGCGCCTACTCTATTACAAAGAGGGGTAAAAAAGGCTTATAACTGCGGCGAGCAGAGCAAGGCGTTGGTTAT
The DNA here is from genome assembly GCA_026120015.1 of Dendrostoma leiphaemia. NCBI lineage: Eukaryota > Fungi > Ascomycota > Sordariomycetes > Diaporthales > Erythrogloeaceae > Dendrostoma > Dendrostoma leiphaemia. The sequence continues at coordinate 56,318 of JALRMF010000250.1, read as the reverse complement.
TTAAAACGGTATATTGTATAAGTCTATTATATAAAAAAGACAAAAGAAAAACGAGCTCCTAAATAGTAGGGAGCTTTAGAATAGTGGGGCCCATAGAGACCCCTGCTCGCAACAGTGAACCTGCATGTTACAGTTTCGGTAGTACCTAAGTACTTAGTAGGTACTCCCTCCTGTGGGAATTGATCAGTGCTCAAGACTTGCAGCTAGGATATTTCCACCGATTCGATCCATATCGTATTGAAACGGAATGCGGACTTGATACAGGTCATTGGACTTATCGGTCAACATATGGGGGGCGGGCGGCCGCCCGCCCGGATGGATCTATCCGAATGTTACCAAGACAGACAGGACACTTCTTAGAAAAGTCGATCAACTCAAACACCTGCACGACAGCCATGATAGCAGATCCGCGAGCAGCAGAGACTCGTCTTATAAAAGGCTTTTACACAGACTCTATGCCTACCTAGGTACCTAGATACTTACATATGTATGTAGGAACCTAGGTAGCCAATTTGACATATCTCCGGCTGGGCTGGGTCGAACCCTCCTGTGCTGCACGTCTCAGTCTACTTCCACGTCCTCCGTATTTCTCCGTATGCTCTCCTCGAGGCTGGTCCACCCGTTGGCCTTTCCCATGTCTTTCAACAGGGCTTCCGCGCGCTCGCGAGGCACGATAGTACTGAGATCTTCCTCAGCCTGGAAATCTGCTGGGAACGTGCGCGATGGATACAGCTTGCGCAGGGTGGCGAGGAGCTTATCGCCGTTGACGGGCTCGGCGAAGGCAAAAACACGTTCGGACACGACCCCTGGGTGGATAGCCGCCGCCACATGAAGCAGTGCTGTGTCCTGTACATCGACAAAGTATTCTTGAGGACAAGCCCAGCGATGGTTAGCCAACAAGACCAAAACGAAGGTAACATGTAGGGAAAGGAGGGTACGTACGAGCTGGCAGGCCAGCCAGCCCCTCTGTATTGCCCTTGAAAAGTTGAACAATGAGAGCAGACGTGGTGCGGTGGCCTTGGTGTTTGATATCGAGACTCGCGCCAAAGTTGATATTGGGTAATACCGTGTTCAGCGCAAAACCTGGCTTCTTCTCGCGGACGAACTTCCAAGCTTCCTTCTCTGCCAAGATTTTTGCCGCAGCGTACACGGGATATCCGCGCTCGGGCTCGTAGGGCGGTCCACGGGTTGCGTAGGCTACAGTCTCGTCGTTCCAGGTTTCCGTTGTCACGGTCACCGGGTTGTTAGGCTTCGGGATCAATGCCGATGCAGAAGACGATGTCAGTACGAATCTCTGTACGCTCGGTTCTTTGGCGGCGGCAGAGAGCGCGTTGACGGTTCCTTTGACGCTTCCTGGGATCACCTCATTCGGATCAGGAGACATGCTGTAGTTCGTCGCTGTATGCACGACTGCGGTAACTCCTGTTCCCCAGAGTCAGAACAGTGCCGGCTTCATGTTGGCCAGAGCCCCCCCCCCCTCCCTGGAGGCAGATGAACGATCTGTGGCATTGCACACATACCTTCAATGACTTTGTCAAATGCGTGATCTGCTTCCATGTCCTCGACAGCCACCAGCTCGAGCTTCCCAGGCCCGTACTTGCGATTGCACAGATCGCTGAGCCATCTGTTCTTCTCAACGCTTCGCGTCGTGCCTCGCACCTTGTAGCCGAACTTCAGAAACTGATCTGTGATGTTGGACCCGATGAAGCCATTGGCCCCGATGACGAGGACCGTTGAGCCCTTTGGGATCACTGGCTGATCCGCGGGAGACATCGCTGCAGGTGAGGGCTGCGAGGCTGAATCAACTCGGATTCGCCTGGGAATACAAGTGAGAGGTATGCGCTGGATTGTAACCAGCCCCTACGTACGGGCTCAGACAAGCGACTTTTGAGGCTGTTCGGATGAGGCTGGAGCACTTTGATGACATACATCTATGGATGTCACATGTGCCCAAGAGGCGCCAGCAAGGGACGGCACGAGTCACCGGCCTAGTGAAGGGAGGTGGATTCGATGCTCTGCAGATTGCCGTATGGAGCATCAACTAAGGAATGGGCATCTACCCATCCCAATTGGCAAAGTCCGGGAACTCCGGGAACTCCTTTGGGACACCCGAATGTGACAGCCTGCTGTGTTACCGCAACGGGTCATCGCGGGGCCACTACGAGAAAGAGGCGTTCAGCGCCCCACCTGTGGGGCGCGACCAGTGAGCCAAAACGTGTGGCTGAATAATCATTGAGGCGATGGCAGCCAGGCTGTGATGTAGTCTGTGGATGAAGGAGGCATGTTTGAATGACCACATCGAGCGCGCAATATGAATGCTTCCCGGTGTTGAGCGAAGCTTCTGGAAGAGCCCAGGGCCTCGAGAATCTTGAAACGTCGTCCAGTCGAAGTTCAGTGCGTCACCTGCTGGAAGATTCTCAGTGAAGGCCAAATGACCTCAAAACTAGCATGAAAATGTAGGGCTGTGTTGCTTTGATCACCTAGAATCGAAGCCATCCACACATGGGCAAATTCCATGTGCAGTAGCTGACTGTTCGAGATCTTCTTCTCTGCTTTAGTCTCAGCAGACTAGGCAAACTTGACGAAAACGGTAAATACGAGCCAACCTGGACTTGGTTCCAAGAAAATAGCCTCTGTGAGAGGGGGGGGGGGGGTTAGAGTACCTGCGTACTTGTACATACAGGTATAGAGTCAGGCCGGTCATACTTGCTCTCTAGACTGCGCCGCACCGGAGCACTACAAGAAGCCCGCGCTTGCTAATGGGAATTGTTTGCTTTCACGTCGAGACCGGGGAAGGCATTACAAAAGGAACATCACGCCTTGCTCCAAATTTCAATCCCTCAGATTTACCGAAACACGATCGAGGAACAAAAGACAAGAGAGAAACCTGAAAGAGAGTTTCCTGCATCGTCCACGAAAACAGAGTCACCATGAAACCCATCTACATCCTCTCTGCCTTGTGCTCCCTGCTCCTTGGGACTATGGCCATCCCAATCAGCGAGCTATTGGGAAACCCTGAGAAACTCAGCCAGTTTGTCCGGCGCTATACACCACCGACGGTAGTTGGCCCGGCCAACGAAACAACGACAGCTATGAACACATTCCTCACGCTCCTCAACATCCAAGCCGACCCGGACCCGGACGTCATCAAGTCGCTCGTGGCCTTCGACGCCACCTACGTCTCACTCTCCGGAGACAACCCGGACCTGCACCAGATCCTGCCCTGGACGGGCACGCATTATCGCGTGGGGCCCCAGGCCTTCATCGACACCTTCACGCGCGTGGGCCTCTATTGGATCCGCGGGCCTTCCTCGATCGACTCCATCTTCACGGACAACCAGGGTAACCTCACCGCCTGGGGCTCCTTCGAGATGACCTCGAGGACCGTGAACAAGACCGTCACCTCGCCTTGGTGCTGTCGCGCGACGGTCAATGAGGATGGCTTGATTACATACTTTCAGTACATGGAGGATACGTTTGCTACGGCCTCGTCGTTCGCGGCGAGCGGTTCGAAGGAGTATTGCTCTAGTCCGTATGGTGGTTGCGTGTCGGTGTAAAGGCTGCGCAACGCACGACGTGCCGACCGAGTATATGTTCTTTCACAAAGCTGTGGCAGGAGGGATAGGGTAGTTACGATCATGTGGCCACCCGTCCATTCACACTGCCCAATTAGGTAAAGCCCCAGATATTCACAGACTGGCTGTCCATAAAAGAGCGCGTTCTGAGCGATGGTATGGGACTTCCTTCCCCTTCCTTCCTCAGACCTCTCACTACGAAATGAAATACATCTGATCCCCCAGTAAGCTCCCACAAAAGCGCCGTCTCATTGAGCCTCTTGCCTGGAGTCTCAGATACCATATGCCTTTCTCGTCATCTTGATAAATGTGGCTCCATCAAAAATCCGCACACATTTTCCGTTATTCAGCAAACTTGACAAGACTTTAATTGAAACTGTAATCGAGAACATGCGGTCGCACCTCCGATTTAGGCCGCCCTCCCAGGCCTTCCACGACGGAGTTTACGCGCGCCCGGTGCCGTGGATCAGGTGGTTGCGTATCTGAGAATCAACGATTTCTGGCAAATGCATGACGCCAGACACTTTCCAAAGGCTGCGCATAGTTAAGTACCGTCTAGCGACGAATATCGGTGCCCCAGAACCACCCTCTCAGCGCCTTGCTTCAACTTACGTTTCATCTCAACTCATCGCTCTATGGCTCCTTGGCCTTAGCAAACCCCCATTGCACCTCCATGGGGAGACCAGCTGCGCGTAGAATCGATGAAGCTCACCAAGGTAGAACCAGGAGGCGCCCGTAGCCTGCTAGGACCTGTTTACCATCCGACCTCGACATACGTTTCCTGGACTCGGCCTGGCCCCAGTCGCTTGGATCCATTGCGATCAGGAGAATGGTCAAGTCGCCTACGCTGAGCCTGCCCTTAACCCACTTTATGGTATCTATCCGATCCTGGTGGACCGCCTGAGCCTCCCGTGGCCAAACATCATGGTCATAGGGAGGAATCACCCGCTTCAGGAAACGCAGTTGACGAAGGCAGTCAGTAGGGACAACCTCTTTGAGGAATATGCTTGCTCCGAAGCGTGGATTGGGTTAACCATCCTCTGGGCCAGTGGGGTCCTCATGCCGTATGTCGTGCCTCCACGGATGGTCAGAGTGGCGGTCGAAGACGACGAAGCGGGTTTCCCGAGTAGAACCTTGGAAGACGGTCTGGGCGTCCTTTTATAGCGTCTTACAGACGAGGAAAAGAGGTTGCGGCGGGATCCAGCACCCGCATGAAATTGCTGACGAAGAGGCACTGTGTAGTTTGCGGCAGAAGCAACCTGGCGAAGGCCGTGGGTAGGTAGGTCATGTAGCATTTACTGATTTGGCAGCCGTGGTGGCGGGACGGTGGACAGACTTGAATCACTTGGCCACTAAACTCTGGGTTCTCACAATAGGTGTTGCCGACAATAAAGCGTGACGAGATATAGTGGTTCAGCCTGTGCAGCGCACAGGCGATCGTCTTTTGCACTCTCGCAACATAAAGCCTCTGCGCTGTGGGCTCCATCTGACTTCGCCCCAGGGGGAAATGAGGTCGGTATAGTTGAGGGTTTGTAGACGAACCTCAAAGGGGGAGACCGAGGAGTCGAGATGAAAATGCAGGAGGCCGTTCAACGAAAGAAGGCGTCCAAGGAGAAGACGATAGAATCGAATGGTGACTTTGCTGCACTGTCTCGTCAGCCAGTTGCTGAAGCCCTGAAGCCTCAGATCATCAAGCCCCTTGATCGGCTCATCGTGCCGATGATATCGTCCGCAGACAAATGTTCGGCCAGAGTCCCTTTGGCAACAATATGAGCCGAAGGTCCGAAATCCATCTTGGCTAGGGACCAAGGAGTCGCATGACGTCTCAGCAAGAATCACTTGCAAGTAGGTAAGCGACGCGCAAGTTGGTGATTTGAGATTGCGGAGAGGCCCCAGCGATCGGAAGTGGCTGTATTGTATAATGAAGCGATTGGTAGCGTACGGCAGAGAGACGGCATGAGACGAGTAGGCTGTGGAATCCAAGTCGTAATCGTTGAGGCAGACGAGGGACACTGAGACTGAAGAGACGACCTTCCTCAACGACCAGATCAGACGCATGTAAGCCACATATGCCCAGGCAGTCGTAGGTGCGGTGTCTGAGCGACGGCGATAGGGCTAAGATCCCGGCCTGCTGGTGGTAGGCTTGAGGGGTGTCATCTACATGGGCCAAGCCCATGCTGTTGTAATGCACCATGGTGGATCTTGATCAGCATGTGTTACTGTATGGTACCGTCGAAACTCGGAAGATGATATCCCAATGTTGTAGTATAAAGGGCATGAAAACAGGCGTAGGGACTTGAACTATCAAAGTTGGAAGGTTGGATCAGCCTGTATGTGGCGTGGGTATCACTGATCCATGCAACCTCCTAGGGCTAGTATAATGTTTGCCCCTTCAATTTATTCAACCGAGACATTACGTGAAGAAGCAGAGTAAAGGCTAATGAGAAACTTTGAAATTCGAAACAATTTCTGATATACAACTGACGTACTTGTTCTGGAAAGGACCGCTGAGCCAACAAGCACAATGTATCTGAATACAATCGTTTCTACTTGTACTTTAATCCCACCAGCATTTAATCGATTCCCATCCTACTGGCTTCACATAGTCTCCCGTCAGCATCGATTTCATAAAGATCGCTGCCAACAGCTGTAACTGCATAAAAGAGATGGTCAGGATCGTATTTCCTCTTGATGGCCAACAACGGGTCGTAGTTGGCCCCGTAGAATGCTCTCTTCCAGTCCGGTTGATTGGGATCCGCCTATGAATTTTGATATCAGCATTGCTGCCATGGTTCTCGTCTCGCATTGTTGCCCTTACTTCGTTCATGTACGCGCCTGCGTTTGGAGCCAGCTTGGATAAGGCTGGAACACAAGTCTGCGTCATTGTCTCAGCCCGGGACTGCATGTCTGTCAGGCGGGCCCCTTCTGGCCATGGACTGAGAGTAATTATTTCTTGTCAGCAACAACATGGACGAGTGCCAACAGAGCCGCATGACGTAGTTGCAATCAAATACAGGTGGAGGGAACGTATTGATCACCTACGTCGACAAAATGACGTTGAGAGCTGCGTCACGCCACGCTGGTAGAACCGCATTCTGACTTTGCCTTCTTCTACCACTCGGTCGAGGCGTCGAGGTGGACACGTTGAGGGCCAGGCCAACAAAGATGCATCCGGCCTCTGTAATATCTTGGATGGCTGACTGGAGGTCCTGGCGTTGTCCCTCGAGCACGGCTCGTGGCACCATCCATCCTCCGTACTGTGCGTTCTGTACCCGTTGGGTGGGATTCGGCTTGATGAGGGTCTGCCAGTACTCGAGCCAAGTCGGAGACTGGGTGATATTCAGGCTATATGCGATCTGGTCCTGGTCCAGCTGATCGACCAATGGCGCGAGAAGCTGTTTCGCATCGTCCTTGGACACGTTCGGCAGAGACAGAGGCGTAAGCAAGAACGAGGCGTTGTCCACCGCCGCGATGCCCATCCCATAGTATGGTGCAGATGTCATCTTGGGTACGAGCTCGTGGTACTTGCTGACCGCACTGTGAAAGGCTTCGGGGTTCTTTGGGTCAAGTGCGAACTGAAGCTGGACTCCAGTCATGGCCACGTCTGGGTGCAGCTTGACCGTGACGGATACGGCTATGCCGTAGGTGCCAGCTCCACCTCCGCTCATCGCCCAGTAAAGATCGCTGTTTTGCGTAGGAGAAGCCCGCAGTAGTGTTCCTGTCCCGTCCATGACTTCCCATTCCAAAATGCTGTCTGCAGCCATGCCGTGAAGAGAGCTCAGGGCTGAGTGGCCGCCACCTACAAGGCTATCAGCGTGAGATCGTATTTTCCACTACGCTATGGTCTCTTTGCCACGGAAGGGTGTTGCCTACCTTGCAAATATCCCCCGACTACACCAACGGTGTCGCAATCACCCCCTACAACAGCAGAATTGTATGCGTTGGCTGCAATGTAGGCCTCTTCAACTTGGATCCCGGCGCCGAGCTTGATTGCTGCACCAGTGTAGGTCGTGCCGTTGTAAGATGATAAGTACTCGATGCTCTTCATGTGACGCGTCCATACAGACAGCGCCCATTCCCCGGTGGACTTTCCCAGGTAGCTACGTAACCAGTCAGCCGTAAGCCCCACCGTGCCTCTTGCGATCTAGTTACTAACTCGTGACCAGTATTGCGGATGACCAAGCGAATGTTCTTGGCCTTGGCAAATGCAATTGCCTTTGCGAACTGTGAAGAGTCTGAAGCATTTACCGCGTAGGTAATACTGGCTCCAGGCACGCAAGGCAGCTCCCGCGCAGTGAATGGGTCACAACTCTGATTTGCGACTGCGGCTGCCATGATAGATGAGGGTGATATATCACTGCCAGAGATTCAGTAAGTGTCCAATATGTCGGGGAAACGGGGCAAAGACACACTGGAATGAAGGGTCTGTCCACTGTGCTTGAATCGATTTGCAAGCAGCTTCGTCGAAGTCGGGGTTGTGGCAAACTGAGGCGAGCTGGCGAGGAGTAACGAGCCTCCCAGAAAGAGTAGCATTGAAGTCTGCCCACTCTTGGGCGGTAGGCCAGCAGTCATCTCCAGGTATGCATTTGCACTTCCCATGGCCGGCAGACGCCCCAGCCGTTCGCTGAAGAGCGAAGGAAGCTAAAATTGCTGCTACATAGATAGACAACAACATCTTCTCAGTAGAAAGTCAGCTCTGAGATCGGAGTACAGAATATTTCGATCCTACTACAGACCTCGGGAGCCTCGAGTCTCTGTAAAAACACATACCCGAGCGACCACGCCATCATATATATACCAACGACTTCAACGGCCATTGCGAGCCGTTGAAATTTGGGGGCCTTTGATCTCGGATCTCGGAGCTTCGGAGTGTGATGAATTCAGACTTAGCGATGAATAGCACGTGACGGCCGTCCAACCTTGGACCGTAGGTCAAGGAGCCAACTCCTACACGATTTGGGAAATGGGACTCGGGAAAGATGCCATTCAGCCGCAAATCATGACTTCAGATTGCGAAGGATCTTGAGAGGTCTCTGAGCTATCTCTCAGGGCGTGAAGCCTAGGCGTGGCAATGATCGAATCCTAAAATAAATTGTCAGTAGCCCTGTGGGAGTTAGCGTGCGGCTTACCCGAAACCACAGCCTCGCGCAATAATGGAAGAGTGGCGTACATGATTAGCCGTGAAATGGCTTCCAGAAGGATATCACAGACTAATACGAATCGACATATTCTGTAGATACTGCGTATCAGTAGACCATTACAGGCACCATTACGTCAGTGGAAGAAGGTGAAGATATCGTGGCCATTACATTGGCTTCTTCGCCAAGGGAACCTTGGAAACGCGGACGGTGTCTGAACCTGCAAAATCCCACTACCGTCTCCATGTGTCAATTTCTGCCCACCAAAATCCTGCACAAGCACATCATTGGTAGGTGGCTCCCGAGGGCCCGATCAACATCCCGCTACCACTGCCACTTCCTCTTGTTCATTGTTTCAGTTCGTTGCTGATGTCGGATGACTGGTGCTAGTTGACAAGATGGGGGGAGCCACGAATACGATTGCAGTTTCACAGCAGGAATCACATTCTGTACCGGATTCTGCAACTTAGGATTGGTAGCTCTGCCGAATTGTCAAAAGGGCCAAGCAGGTTGCGAAACCTGGGAACTCACTAAGTATCTTATCAAGGCGTGAAGACTTTATCAAGGAAGCAAAGTCAGAGATTCAGTTCACCTATGTACTAGTATGTCCACGGCATCGCGTGTACATCTGTCAATTTGTATTGAGGCAGTCTATAGTCTCTCCACTTCTGCCCTGGATAAGTTGCACATGACGATTCAGACTATCTGAAATCAACGCCTCTGAGGCCCAAAGGGCCTGCAAGCCCGTGACAGCGTCGATTATGCTCACCCTTAGGGACCTGTACGTCATGCGGAGCCCTGTCGTGCTGCCTGTGCCTACCAATACGTACGACCCGACTCACGAGTATCTACCAGTATTGAGACCATCCCTCACTTACCGAGTTCGTTTTGTGGTCGGGCAACTTCTCGTCTATGGTCGCTGGGATGTCCTTGTTAGAACAGTGAACCCAGAGCACGAAGAAGTGTTTCCATGCGGCTTCATCGTTCTCAACTGTCAAGGCCGCGTGTTGGATCGCGCACGTTGACGGACAGCAAGTTGCCTGTTGGCAAGACGAAGGTTCTTCGAGGAGCCGGGGATGAGGTCCCGGTCCGTTGGCTAGGCACATTGAGAACCCTGGAGATGCCAGTGAGTCGAGATGATGGAAGATGGGGCCTGACATAGAGGCGAGTTGCAATACAGGATCTGACGTGGCCGAGACGTCCATGTTGAAGGTCAAAATGACGTATCAAAAAAGGAGAGTGGGAGTCAAACTTGAAAACCAAGACTTGGATAAGCCGGGACGTACTGGGCCAACGAAAAGGTCGATACTTTGCCTTGATGAACTGCCGCACAGACCCTGAGAGTAGGCGGGAAAAGCGTCATGGAATTTGTTGGGCAGAAAGAGTCAGACTTCCAAGGTTGCAACTTATTTCGACGGCCCGCCCACAGCTAAAGTCCCACTCGCACGGTAGCCATCGGCGGGCCCGATGCACATTAAAGACTTGCTGCTCATCAATCGAACACCGGTTCTCTTCATAACAAATACTAGCTTACCGGGTCTGGTCCAGGATTGCGGCTGAAGAGGACATGATGACCACTCGTGTGACATTCGGGGCGTTATCGTATGGCATGCAGTCAGCCAACGGTGCCGTTGATGGCTACGTTTTCGTGCGGCCGACACGGCATTGCAATTTAGTTCGAATATCTACCGAGGCCAAGAGGTCCTTCCTTGTTGCCCTTGGAGTTGGAATGGTATGAAATGGAGGCGTGAGCAACAGCGTGGGAACAGGGTCAGAGATGACAGCTTTTTCAAATGATGTGTCAATGATACTTGTGAGCAACCGGTGAGTCGCCCTGATGACAGAGATGCCCACAAATACCACGGAATCACTTGTCTATTTGCAATGGCGAGGATGGGTCGAGAATCTTCGGCCCTTTTCTGCGCAGCGTACTGTTGAGGACGGAACGAAGACGCTGCAGCAATGTCTCAGACAAACCGGCGGCAGTGGACCCATTTGCCGCCGGTGAGAAAGACCCTGGTCATGCCTGGTGCAGTGTAACGGCTTCTGCCCGAGTTCCTGTTGTCTTTGGCGTCTGAGAAGGCTTACATTAGAGTGGAATTATGCCCCGTCGGGTTTGGTGGTCTCGGGACTGCTCGTGTAGATTTATAACTCAGGCGGAGACTTGGGGATGACCCGCGTCGGACGTGGCTTTGCACCTTCTGTAAGGAGTTTCCGGGGCTTCTTTCTTCACGCTGAATCCGTGGCAAAGACCAAGCTCACATCCAGCGATCCGTCGGGCATTCAACCCGACCGAACGTACTAATCTTGGTCCGCCAAGGAGGCTTTGACTGCCTCTCACGCTGGCTCGTCAGTAAGCCAATCGGTTCGACATGCTGTCTTTGTCATGATGGCTTCATGTTCATCGACACGTCGCGTAGTCATCCAGGGCGCCCTTTCTTTTTGGACATGAAAAGAGCTGACCACTGGGCGATCGTGGCACAGTCTGCATCCGGCTGCCATTGGTACCACCAGGGCTGACGTCTTTTCAGACCATCTCGTTCGTAAACGCAAACTTTCAACAACTGACTAGAGGATTCTATCCGAAGCAACCATGATCCACGAAACGAGGTCCCAAGTGCTTCGAGGTATGGATCAACACACAATGCGCAACCATGGATGAGCCACCTGTGTACCTCTGGCACATACATGTGCAATGCAAGCCTCTCGCCTTTCTAGAACATAAGTTGTGCCAGTACTGCAGGTAAATGGTACGGCCAAGGCTTCATGCAAAATCTGAGTCAGATTCCTATTGATAGTAAGAACTACATCGTTTCCTCTTGAATGGGTAAAATACGATGTAGATCGTACGTGATAGTGGCACTGAAGTACCTGAATACTGTCTATGAGCTTCGAGCCTGAACCTGATGACTAAATGTCTGTATTAGAGTCCGGAAAATACTCCAAGAAGCATGTTTAGCCTAAAAATGCATTTGGAGAGAATAAAGTATCCAAATGGACTAAGGCGAAGCTTCGGAGGCTTCAGAGGTAGTGAAGCCAGCCGCCACCGTCGTATCTCAGCCCGCAATGCACTGTGGCAGTTGAATCGCAAAAGTTCCTGAATATTGTATAGAGATTGTACATGATCCGACATAGGATTAACTAACAGTTTAAGCAAATGTCTATGTAAGGTATCTTTGGCACTGAGTATTCAGTGTACAATAGAGTCAAGGTTCAAGTGCCCAGTATTTCGAAGTATTGAAAATCTGACGGGTACTAAAATGTTTCTTTCTTGACACATGTACGATTGAAAACCAAACAACCTCAATCATCATCTGGCAAGCTTCGAATGTTCACCTTGTGTTTCTTCAACAAAACGAAACAACGTGAGTGCACTGGCAGAAATACCTACTTAAGTACCTAACGCGCGCCTTCTCGTGTGGGTCCGTCAATAGCGCCCATGCTCACGAAATGGCGTGCATTTGCACATGAATGGACTCGGAACGAGGACACGGCGCAAATGGACACTAGAAAATAGCACGAGATTCCTCTCAATAGTGGTGCCAACGTGTCACGGCGGTATTTCACATGTGCAACGCGCCACTTCAGCGCACCCATCCGCGCTGATGGTGAATGCATCGTATAGTTGTCCTGTTACGTCACATGTCATTGCACAGTCTATCAGCTTCGTTGAATCTTGACTGTGTGCCTTATCTAGTTGGGTTCGTATCAGCGGAGGGAGGTGCACAAGTCAGCTGCTGTCAGCTGATCTCGCAGGCAGCGCCATCTTATCGGCCGATAGGCTGGGATGTTACACAGCAATTTCACTCTGCCGCCCCTACGACTCGGATGAGCGGTCCATGTACTTGTATTTCTGTCAAGTCCGGGCCAGGATCGCAGACACCCGAGCAAGACAGTGGAACCCGCGTCTGAGGCTCCTTTTGTCTCTGGACGTTGGGCTTGCCGCGAGAACGACGACCGACAAACCGACAAACCGACAAACAAACAAACAAACAAACAAACAAACAAAAAACGAACCCTCCGAGGAATGACTCCGGCGACAGCCCAGACTCCAAGGCCATGTTCACCACTTTCCACAGTTCTCCACCGCACGCAGCAGGCCATGGCGACGGCCATCCGAACCCTCCCCCAGCGACTCGTCGCAAGCGGAGCCAGGTTCGACGGGCATGCGACTGGTGCAAGCTGATGCGCGTCAAGTGCGACAACCACCGGCCGTGCTCCAACTGCCACCAAGCAAGTCGTGAGTGCGCGACCAGCGGCGAGGGTCATTTCCGGAGCATAGCAGATGCCGTCAAGTATGTCACAAGACTTGTTCCGGATGCCATGGAGCATCAGAGACACCCATCAGCGCATGCCTTGAAACATTGTAGTCTGACCAGAGATTTTTTCCTCCACCGCAGGGAGGTCAAGAGACTTCGCGCCCAAGTCCGCGACATCGAGACTACCAAGAACAACCAACAGCCACAGGTGCAAGACGACCAGACTCAAGAGCTACCGCCCAAGCCAGCACGTGAGAGCCCTCAGGTGGTGATCCCCACTGTGCCATCGCCGACCGGGCAGCCCGAGCCCTCTGCGAACAGTAAGAATACGAAGGCCCCATCGCCAGCAACGAGCCTGTCGGGCCAGTCACTGTCCGCGCAACCCAGCGAGGTCCGCCTCGACTCTATTCTCCACGGCGTCACGTCGTTTCCTTCCCTCCTCGCACGAACAGGTCATTTCTTGCAATCGACACGGCAACAGCTGCACCTCGATCGCGACCTCCCGAGCTGCGCCGACAGCTGCTCACAGCAGGACATAAGCGCCACCAACGGCCACGGGTTCTTGTCACGGGAGCAAGAGGTGCATTTCCTCGACCTCTTCTGGCAAACGCACTACTTCAGCTTCCCTATCCTCAACGAGGGCCAGTTTAGGAGGGATTACAAGGCCCTCTGGGCTGATCAAGACCCCACTGCGCCACGGAGGCCATCGCCACTGGTAGACATTATACTCGCGTTGTGCATGCAGCTGGGCAGTTCTTTCATGCAGCAGAATGGCCATGGCAGCAGCTGTTCTGCGCTGGCTGGCTTTCAGTACTACCGACGCTGCAAGGAATCCATCGACCAGAGCATCGAGAGCCCATCCGTGGCCACCGTACAGTGCTACATCTTCAGCATTCTCTACCTCTACGAGGCAGGGCTGTTGAACAGGGCCCAAGTAGTTGCAGGGCAGGCTATCATGATGGCCATGCTCCTGGGACTTTCAAATGAGCCGCGTTCGACCGAGCCAGAGCCGCAGAAGGAGGTGGCCCGCCGGACGTGGTGGAGTCTATATATCCTCGACGCAAAGTTGAGCATGGAGGGGGGGCGCACACCCTTACTGGGGCCATCGCATTCGACCTGCAATGTTCCCTCGGACTCCCAAGAAGTGGCTCAATGGCTGGGCCCGCACTATTCCTTCGACGACAGCTGTCCTACATGGCTTGGGTTCCAGACCCAGACACTACGCCTCCTCGATGCAGTTAGGACAGCTCGCTCCGCCTTTTATCACAAGTACAACCAGGTCGTTGGCGAGAACGGCTACAAGGAATTTATAGGTAATACAGCCGCCCGTGAGGAGTGTGCTGGCATTCTCACCGAGCACATGAAAGACCTCGACGCCTGGGCCCGCCAGGTGCCCGAGGGCTACGTCGTGCCACGCCGAGACGGACAGCCCTACTCGACCGATCGCTCCCCAATCGACATCAAGCCGGATACCATAATCCACTGCCAGCGTCAGCGCCTCCTCCTTGAGTTGCAATATCACCAGTACTGTATGAGTCTCTACCAGCCGTTCATCACCTTCAACTCCACGTCCGAGGTGTCAACGCCTCTTTCAGACACCAAGGCTACGGCTGCACTGAACCACGCCATCACCCTCACCAACATGGTTCACCAGTCACTCACCTCCTCGGAGGTGTTGGGCGGTATCCATCACGTCTTGCGGTGGCAGAAGAATGCGCTCTTCATCATGATAGGATTCGTGTACACATTCCCTCTCAGCAGCTCGATGCGAGCGGCCCGGAGAGCCATCGATGTGGGCATCGCTGTCATCGATATGTACTGCGATACTCTGCCCCAGACCAGGGGTGTCGCGACTGTCGCACGCGTCTTGGCTGAAGACATGGACGCAATTATCAAGGGGCTTCACTCCGGCGGCAGCAGCAGCAGCAGCAGCAGCAGCAGCAGCTTGTCACCCTCGTCGTCGAACGTACCGACAGCTGTGACGCCGGTGCAAGTTACCCAGACCGTGACACCAACGGCACCATTGGGACTCATGCACTTCATGAAAGGTTTTGAAAAGACCACATCGCATTCGCCTGCCTTCGATAACATGGTCAACATGGATTTCCTACAAAACTTCGGCGAATACGGGACCCAACTTGAAGCCATGGATATGATATGGGCCGGCATGGATCCCAACGATGCAAATGGTACCGCTCCGTGGATGATGATAGACAACGGCATTGAGGGCCCAATGTGACGGGTTTGGTAATTTGAGCCCCCCTTCTCCCTTCCCGATGAAGATATGTAAAGTCTTGTTCCCTGTTTTTTCTGCACACTTTTGTTGTCACTGGCTTTTGCATTTCTGTCCCGGAACACGATGATCAGGAGTGTTTGGGGCTGTGAAAGTAAAAGAACACCATGATGGCCTGTCAAAACAGCACGTAGATTACGCAGCCGAATGACATGAGGCTCTGATATGGAGAGGGCGCTGATATTTATACAAAGCTGACCAAGTACGCTGCATGGATCGTATTGTTTGATGTACTGTACGTATCGCACCCGGTGAAACATGGCGCCTCGACATTTCATGTGGCCATCTATTTCAGGTAACGAACAGACCCCGGGAACCCCTTTTGCCACTACACTCAATGAATACCTAAGTATCATGTCTTGTTCGTTTGTTGGGTCACTGTGCAAATATCTAACTTGGAATGTCAACTCAAGTGTGCCAAATGGGAAAAATGAAGAGAGGGCGGACTGATGGGTCACAGCAGTGTTTGAATCTGATCCTGTACTCTATATATAGTACGTAAATATTTGCACGAGACATATCGGATAGCACTATACTTCAAGTACATTTGTTATAAACTTGTAAGGTTCGTATATGAATGTACACAAGTGACAGTACTGCAAGTTACACATGCGCATCACAGCCACTCTTCTTGGAAGTACCCAATCTTCTGGTTACCAGTACGAGTACCTAGGTATGTTCGAACTTGGGTCCTTACACTAGAAATCGGAATTGCTGAGATGAATACATATTGTCCCAGGGTGCCTGTCTTTGGTACGTAGAAGGAAAGCCATGTTCACTTTTGGCAAATTCCGCTACGAAGGCTTAAAGACCTCAAAAGACTGGTCAAGTCAACAGGCCAAAGAGGCCGATATCGTAGGCGCACGGGCATCTGTTGTAAAGTGTTAGATGTAGCACATATGTGCGCCGCGGGAATTTTATCTCTGTCTAGCATACTCGAGATTCCAAGCCTGGAGTGGTCTTATCCACGAGGTGCCAACCTGGCAGGCGAATTATCCATCACCTTGAGCAAACATACCATGCGGCTTTGTTTACCTAACCATACTTTTGCAGAGGCAAACTTTTATGGTGCTTTCGGCGATAAACGGGCAGTTCTCAAAGGAAGACAGGAATTCACGCTTAGAGACCGTTTTGGAACTCCGGGACCTCCACGTCCCGTTTGGGTAAGGCTCACATTTGGCGAGGCTGCACAAACTACGGACTGTACTTTGTTTGACATTCGTAAGCACCTGGATCAGTCAGAGGCCGCATCTGCATGGAGTACAGGGGATTGACCATACAGATTTCTATATTGTAACAATGTCAGTGTAGAGCAATTTTGATATTTGCTTCCAACTCGGGGCTTGTTTTCTAGGTTAGAAGGTTGTTGGGTCACTACCTAAGTAGGTACCCTGAACGCTAACCCTTGGACAGGGCACCAACTTGGCTTCAACGTCTGTAATTCACTCAAGGTTCCTGCCGCTGTCTCTTGTTTGCACAACAACAAACCCAGGCCGCACGTCGGGTGGGAGATTCAGACCAGAGACCCATTACCACATCCCGCCTACATGGCATAGAGCCTACACCATTTTCGACGGCATACACCGAACCCTTGCCCACCGTGACAGGACCATGGACGAAGCACGGGCGACCATTGGCGATACGGTGAAACAATTCCTTGCCAGTAACTCACCGGTATCGAGCAGCCGCGCCGCTGTTGTTTTCAAGCAACTGTCCGTCGAGGGAAGCGGGCGAGGTGTGCGTGCAAGACGGACAGCCCTGAGGCACGCAACCGACTTGAGCTGACCACCACACAGGTTCAAGCAGCACCAACGGTGTGGACGAGACTGGAGTCGTTCTTCAACCCGCGGGCATACTGCCAGCCCGAGCGTTCTCGTACTCTGCTGCATGGATTCTCTGGAACCTTGGAACCGGGAGAGATGCTCCTCGTCGTCGGCAAGCCGGGCAGCGGGTGCACGACGTTCCTGAAAGCTCTTGCCAACATGCGAGACGAATACAAAGGCACGAATGGGACACTAACTTACGGTGGCCGCCCTGCCAACGACGGCGATCCAGACCGGGTCAAGTTGACTTTTTGCGGTATGTCGCCGTGACACGAGATACGGGAGGTGGATCCAACTAATTGTCGACATAGCCGAGGAGGACAGCCACTTGCCCACCTTGACAGTGGCCCAGACACTCAGGTGAGGGGTCTCCTTACTGCGTTTGAAGTTCTCACAGACTGACTCAAAAATCCTGGATAGCTTTGCCATTCGAGCGACGTGGGATGCACATGCGTCCCGCGCCGCCATCAATGCCGCCGTCGAGAAGCTGGCCAGGTGTTTTGGCTTAGAGCATGTGCTGAGGACCAAAGTCGGCAATGCAGCCATACATGGTGTCAGTGGCGGGGAGAGAAGGCGAGTGTCACTCGCCGAGGCGATGGCAACTTGTCCAGAGTACGTCGTCCACTCCCACAGGACTCCCAACCACTACTTCCGTCGCTTATCATCGTTCCTCGTACAGCGTTCTCTGCCTAGACAACCCGACCCACGGACTGGACTCAGCTATCGCACTGGACTTTGTCCAGATGATGAGAGAGTTTACAAACCAACGCGGTTGTTCCACCGCCATGAGCCTCTACCAGGGCAGCGATTCGATGGTCCCATTGTTCGACAAGGTTTTGGTCATCAACAGTGGCCGCCAGATCTTCTTCGGCAAGGCGACAGAGGCGAAGGCGTACTTTGAGAGCCTCGGTTTTCTATGTACAGAGAGGACCACCATAACGGACTTCTTGAACTCCATGACGGCTGAGCCTGAACTGCGTCACACGCGCGATGGCTGGCAAGGCCCCGTCTGCTCAACGCCAGGCCACTTCGAAGATGCATTCAGGGAGAGCCAACATTACAAGGAGCTCATGCGTCACGTCCTGGAGCTCCAGTCGACGTCAGTGGGGGATCGGCGACAAGTTTACGCGCTACCTCTCCACAGACAGGTCTTCGAGTGCTCGGTGCGCCAGTTCCGGGTGCTCGCCGGTGACACCAATACCTGGATTACCGAGGCCCTTACCATCATTGTGCAAAGCCTGGTCCTAGGTACGGTGTTCCGTGACCAGCCCAGAAACACACGTGCGCTCTTCATCTTCGCCTCCTCTCTGTTCAATTCGGTCCTGGTTCCAGCACTGCAGTCAATGGCCGAGTTCAACAACAGCTTTGCTGAGCGGCCGCTGGTCATCAGACAGAAACGCTATCGCTTCTACCGCCCTGGAGCTTACGCCCTCGGACTTGTGCTTACTGACGCGGTATGGAAAATCGTGGCCATCGCCTACAACATTCCTCAATACTTCCTCACCGGGTTCCAGCGGTCAGCCGACAAGTTTTTCACGTGGTTTTGCATCGTCTATATTCTTCATCTGGCCCTTTCCATGGTGTTTCGCGCCATCGCCGTCGCGTCGCCGAACATGGGACGTGCGGTGCTGCCCGTGGGGATCATGTTCAACGTCTTTGTTCTCTATACTGGTCTCTATGTGCCGGGGCCGCAAATGCAGGTCTGGCTTTTTTGGATCAAGTATTGTAATGTGAGTTCCGTTGATGGTATTTAACTTCTAAACTGGTACAGGGGATTCATGCTGACCTTTGCGCCCATGTAGCCTCTCTACTATGCTTACGAATCTGCCATGGTCAATGAGTTCGGCAATCTGCAATACAGCTGCAGCGAGAGTGACCTCGCTCCCAGCGGCTCAGGGTACGATTCGATCGCGAACCAGGTGTGCTCGGTACCGGGAGCCCTTCCAGGACAAGCTGTGGTGTCCGGTTCACGATACGTCGAGGACCAATATGGCTTCGAGGTGTCCCATTTGTGGAGGAATGTTGGCATAAACGCTGCCTTTTTTGTCTTCTTCGCACTTTGCACATGGTGCGTATCTTCCAAAACCTTACCGCCATACGGTACACGGATTTCTGACAAGTATTTCTCAGCGTCGGGATGGAGTACTACAAGCTCCCGGCTGGCCGTCTTGCGACAGTCTTTTATACGACTGAACCACAGGATGTGACATCGAGGACCATCGACCGCTCTTTAGACCAAGAAAAGGGTTCTGAATCGGAGCATGGGGACGTGCCTCCTGCAGTTAAAGGGCCAACGATAAAATCGTCACTCAGAGATGTGTCTGCTCACAATGGGCGCACATTGGTGTGGAAGAACATTACATTAGACCTGAAGCTCAATGGCAAAGACAAGCGCCTTCTCGACGGCCTCAGCGGTAAGTCGGTTTCAGAACCTTGGTGATTGCACATTTGACTGGTGCTTGGAACAACGTGCTGACGGCTATCTATGTGAAGGCCACGTGGAGCCAGGCGAGTTGACAGCTCTAATGGGAGCTTCAGGGGCCGGCAAGGTACTCATCAGATGTTTTCTCTGGGCCCGTAAGGAACAATTGCTGATGAAGCTGACAGACGACCCTGCTGAACACGCTCGCTGGAAGATTGGAGTTTGGGTCACTATCAGGCGAGCTCTTCCTCGACGGCGGCCCACTGCCCAAGTCCTTTCGGCGCTATATGGGTTATGTGCAACAGCAGGACGTTCATTTACCGAGCCAGACTGTAAGAGAGGCATTGCAAATGACGGCAAAGCTGAGGCGGCCTCTCGCTGTCCCGGATGAGGAGAAGCTGGCACACGTGGAAGCAGTGATCCAAACTCTGGAAATGGAAGACATCGCCGAGGCCCTGATCGGTGTGCCTGGGGCGGGGCTGAACCTGGAGCAGAGGAAACGGGTGACCATGGGAGTTGAGTTGTCCGCCAAGCCAGACATTCTCCTCTTGGATGAGCCGACATCAGGCCTGGACGGTCAGTCGGCGCTGACCATCGGCCGTCTGCTGCGCAAACTAGCCCGCTCCGGCCAGACAGTGTTGTGCACTATCCACCAGCCCGCCGCGGAGCTCATGGAGCAGTTCGACCACCTCGTGCTTCTGCTCCCGGGAGGACGTCTTGCCTACGACGGCCCGCTTGGCAACAAATGCTCAACTGCACTCGAATACTTTGCCCGTACTGCAAGGCCCTGCGGCGACGACGAAAACCCGGCGGAGTACATGGTGCAAGTGGTCCGAGAAGGCAAAGATCAGTCCTACGCGGACCTCTGGCGGTCGAGTCCCGAATCCGCCACACGAGAAGCGCAGAGAGACAAAGCATTGACCGAGAGTGCGGTTGTCAGATCTTCTCTGCACGCCGAGAGCAAACATGCTGTGCCCCTGCACGTGCAATTCCTCACCACCATGCGTCGAAATTGGCTCTACTACTGGAGAGACCCGGACTACTTTGTCTCAAAGCTCATGATGAACGTTGCCAATGCCCTTCTCAATGGGCTCACGTTCCTCAATTCTGGTACCAACGAGCGCGGCGCGTACAACCGTATCTTCTCAGCCTTCATGTCCCTGATCGTCGGACCGCCGTTGGGGCTGCAGATTCAACCACGCTTCATTTCTCTTCGCGACATCTTCACACTCCGTGAAGAGGCGAGCCTGACATATAGCTGGCTCTGCTTCGTGGTCCCCGCCATTCTCATCGAGCTCCCGTACGCCTTTCTCACCAGCCTGGTCTACTGGCTGCTGTGGTACTTCCCCGTGGGATATTTCACCGAGCCATCGCGGGCAGGTTACAGCTTTCTAATGTACCAACTCTTCTCTGTCTTCGCTCACAGCTTGGCCCAGCTATGCGCCGCGCTGATGCCCAGCCTCAACGCCGCCTTCACCGCCAACGGCTTCTTCTTCATGTTCGTCAACCTGTTCTCGGGCACGCTGTCGCCAAAGCCGCTCACACCAGCTGGCTGGAAGTGGTATTATGACGTCTCGCCGCTGTTCTACCTCGCCGAGGGTACGACCACTGATATGTTGTATGGCCTGGACATCTCGTGCGATGTCTCGGAGACGTCGACCTTCCAGCCGCCAGCTGGGGAGACCTGCCAAGAGTACGCCGCCAGGTTCCTGGCCTCTGCCACGGGGTATTTGCTCAACGGCAATGCGACGTCGGACTGCCAGTACTGTCGTTACAAGGACGGTCAGTCATATGTGAGTCTCGACCTCCCGGGCAAGATGTACATGCTCCTGTGCTTGGCGTTCCTGATGCTGACGTTTGTGACTAGTATGCACAATGGGGCTACGACTTCGTTCACCGGTACAGAAACGTCGGTGTCTTTATTGGCTTCATCGCCTTCAACTACACGACCGTCATCGCGTTGACGTACCTTCTTAAGGTCAAAAAGTGGCGGAAGAATTGATGAGACTGACCACAAGCTGAATGTGGCTTGTAGCAATGTGAGAGATAGGGACTGCTTTGGTACAGGACTAGTAGGGTAGGAAGAGTTCGCCAACACACGTGCGCGGTTTGCAATTCCCAATGCCCTTGGAATGGAGCACGCGATTTTCCAGGAGCGGACTCGAAGCGCGGCCTTAAATGCCCTGGGCAGCCAAATAGCGCCTTGTGAGAGCTCGGCAGACTATATGAAATCTTCGAAACAGGGCTGTAGACATGCAAGGAACCGCAATAAGAAATGCTCGCCATTATTCATTTGGATCTACTCAAGTGCGGTGTCCTACTGGTGGAGGGGGGTTGGGTTACCGGGTGAGACAGCGTTACATTCCGGTAGCAAATTTCGCTATGCTACATGAGCATAAAGCATTTTCCAGAAATAGTGGGACTAACAGCGGGAGCTCATACAGTTGCAAATGGTAAATCAAATACCCGACTTGACCACCAACTCGCGGCTGTGTTTAAAGTCAACGCCGCTCCATTTGTGACTGTGCTGTCCTCACTTACATAGGGCGTCGACCCTCAACGACATCACGAGAATCCACTGCAACTCAGCTGCCCTCGAAACGACTAAAGACGTCCCTCTCAGCCATTTCGTATTCCCTGATGACCGTCTCCCTGATCTTCTCAGACCGAAGCACGGGTTTGCACGCATATTCCTTGGGACAATACAAGAACCCGTTGTGGTAGCCAGTCACCGGATCCGCGTCGACTGGCACGGGCGTGCCATCTGCGGCGGTCTGGGCCTCGAACTTGAACGCCCAGATCAGCTTCACCATGGACAACAGCATGTTGCGCTCGGCGAGATACATTCCCGGGCAGATGCGGCGCCCGGCGCCATAGCCGTAGTGGTCGCGCTTCGTCCAGTCGCCAGCCGCAACGTACGCGGGGGCCAGCAGGGGATGATGCTGATATCTGTCCGGGTTGAACTTCTCCGGTTCCTCCCACACGGCCGGATCCATGTGCATGCCCCAGACATTAAGGATCGTCGTTGTGCCACCAGGGAGAAATTTGCCGTCAACCCAGTCGTCTGTGAGATTCATGTCAGCCGACCGACCAAATATTACGCCTTGGGGGTTATTTCTATGAACGGGTTCACTGACCTTGACCCAGGCCATGTGGAAAGCACAGGGGCAGGACGGGCCGCCAGCGGTGACCCTCCTTGACGATCATGTTTATATACGGGAGCCTGTCCATGTCGGTCCATACAGGAGACCTGTCTTCCCCGACGACAGCCGATAACTCGCGATGGGCTTTGGCCTGCACATCTGGGTTCAGGATCAGTGCCAGAATTATCGTCAAAATCAGAGATGACGAAGTGTCAGATCCGCCTTCCATGAGAACACCACCGATGAAGCGGAGCTGGTCGCGAGGCAGCTGGACCTTGTCCTGCTGATCCAGAACTACATCCAAGAAGGAGCCCGCGTTACGCGTCTCGCGACGCCTAAGAACTTGCTGCAGGACGTCCTCGTAAAGATTCTCCATCTGTTGCCCTACGGCGAGAGCCCGCGTCTTGTAGTTGCCGAATAGCCGTTGAGGCACAAGTTTCAGCCATGGAAAAATGTCCACCGGAGGTGTGTTTCCAGTCTCCATCAGCACAGACCACGATTCCATCAAGGTATACAAGCGCTTCATATACTCAGACCGGACATGAGGAGTGCGAATACCGAATACTGTTCGATTTGTTTTAGTCATGTCAGCAAAAGCCCGCAGACTCTACAGGATGGGCCGCGAACCTATTGAATTGCTGATACTATTGCTAAAACGCTTTGGGTGCAGCATATGATCCTCAGGCGATAGCATGTAGTCTCGTACCAATTGGATAGCCTCAGCGTCGACGACTGCCAAGTGCTGACGCTCGACCATGCTCTCAGTCAGGTGTTGGTGAATGAGGCGCCGGAAGGTCCGCCATTTGTCACCGTAGAACATGACCAACAGATGGTTTCCCTTGGTGATCAGGTCATGTGACACATACGATGGAGGCCGATGGCTGTAGATGTTCGCCTTTTTGTCTAGTGTGGCCTTGCCGAGATCGCGGTCTGTGATGACAGCCATTGTTGCGCTTCCTAGCTTGAGGGTATAGATGCTGCCGTATTCCCGGGCCCATTGTGTGAATCTTGAAAGTTAGAAACTGTAAAAACCAGATAGATATAATAAGACAACTTACTTCACATGAGTATAACTTGTTGGGAGCAGATGGAGGTTACCGATGAATGGCAGCGTGCTGGGCCCTGTGTTTGCCAATTCAGATCAACTCTTATCTCTGGTGAAACAGTCTATTGCTCATAGTCCTTACCAGTTGGCATGTCCCTCCTACGGTGGCCGTAGTTGAAACCCCCATAGAGAATGAGTGCGACGATCGCCAGGATTCCTGAAAAGAACGTTACTGTGGGCATGATGGAGCACGGATGAATTGAGCCTCTTGTTGTTAGTGATGAAGATCAGGCACTTTGCAGATTTTCCCTCAAAAAGGGAATTACGGCCAATCTATTCACATTTGTATAGGTGATATGTAACTCGAGGGGTACGGCAGGCGTATTCAACGCCATCTGCATCCCCGAGGAAGTTTGGGAGAGTCTGTGCATGCAGTGGCAAAGTACATGATTGAAAGATGCATTGTAACTCCAAGGAGAAGCCGTAATCAATAATCTTCCCAAAATGGGCGGTGCCACGCTCGGAGTGTTGTATCACGCCAAACATGCAACACGGGCGCCCTCGATCCCCATGCAAGACTCCGAGAGGCCACACTTCACATTTTCCACTTCCATGCAATGTCCAAAGTGGCACTGCGGTCTCTCACTCCGATGGCTGTCCATGAAGACTGTAAAAGGCTTGGCGAGTTGTCATATACAGCCACCTCGACCTCTGTGAACACCCCAAGACCCGTCGCAAGGTGCTCATGGCTAAAATCGATGCCGTCTGAATTTTATCATGGCAGCCTTTCGTATCGACGTTCACCATCATTTCGTCCCATCCTTCTACGCTGAGGGTGAGTCACTCACATCAGCGGCGTGATAGCCATCTTGAGAGATATCTGACCTATTTTGACGTCACACAGCATTAGTCGAAGGTGGCGGCGACCCATCCGGGTGGACCATTCCCGACTGGACGGTTGATAAGGATGCCCAGGTCAACAAGGAAGAGCGAATCGGATTCGCATTCTTGTCCATCACAGCGCCAGGCGCGGGCATTCTTCCCCTTGGCGAGAAACAAGCCAGCTTCTGCCGCCGGGCCAACGAATATGCTGCCGGAATATGTTCGGCCCACCCCAAAGATTACGGCTTCTTCGCGAGTATCCCCTCTCTTCTGGATCCCAAGGCGGCAGAGGCGGAGATAGAGTACGCTCTAGACGTACTCCATGCCGATGGCATCGTTCTCTACACCAGATATGGCGCGGATAATCACTACCTTGGACATCCCGACTTCAAAGCCACGTGGGACCTGCTCGACGCTCGCCGTGCCGTGGTGTTTGTGCACCCTACCCACCCCGTGGATACCGCTCTCGTCAACTCGTCACTCCCACAACCCATGATTGACTATCCCCACGAGACCACTCGCTCCGCAGTGGATCTCATCACGTCGGGCACTGTGCGTTCCCACCCGCATGTCAAGATCATCCTCTCGCATGCAGGTGGGACGCTACCCTACCTTGCGCAGCGGCCAGCGGCTATGCTGCCATACGTGCAGTCTAATGGCTCACCAGACATAACACTCACTGAGAGATTCCTTGAAGACGCCAGAAGCTTTTACTTTGATACGGCTCTATCGTCATCTTCACTGACGCTGAACCTGCTCAAGGAATTTGCGAGACCTGGCCACGTACTTTTCGGTAGCGATTATCCCTATGCTCCGACAGCGGCCATTAAGGTGATGAACAAGTTTCTGGACGACCACGAGGGAAACGACGAGGAGTTTGTGCGGTCGATAAATTTCGAGGCGGCCTTGAGACTGTTTCCCCGGCTCGGGGCTTTTGCCAAGAGTGTTAACGGTAGGCATTGAACGAAAGATGGCGTTTGGGGTAACAGCGCTCTTACACAAGTGCCTTAAATATGATTTCAATTCTATCATTCGACTTGAACGCCCGTCCACGTAGCCGCCTTCCAATCTTGATATCTCTCCGATGAACAGGCGAAGAATATCAATGCATCCCAATTCCGGTGGGGCAGAGATTTCTTATCCCAAGTGATCCACGACCTGGAACTGGACCAGCATATGAGTTTCCTGGTCTCTCCCCGTCTGAGGATAGCGAAATAGAAAATCCACGGGGAATTCTCTGGACAGACCCTTAACATAGGGGCTAATGTACGCTTACTGCGAACAAGGGGATCGGCAGAAAGACAAAACGAGGAAAGGATAAACGAAAATGGAGAATCATCTTGAGTCTACTTAATTACAGAAGTACCTAGTTGTTACTATCGACAAAAGTCATGCTTTTCCCTCTGTTAAAGCGACACGACAAGGTGATTCATCAAATATTCGCGGTCTGAAGCAGAAAATGCGTGGGACCGCAACCCTATATTGCATTTTTTATTTTTTATTTCTTGTTTTGGTTGTAATCTATCGAACATTTTAAATTAGTCGTAGTTGGCAAAGATCTCACCAGCCTTTTCAAATTCCCTTCGAATCGTCTCGGCCCTCTTCTCAGACCGAACAGTGATTTGGCATTCGTACTCCCGGACACACTGGAGGAATCCAATGCTGGATTCAACTTCCTCATTGCTGCCTCCTTTCTTACTGAAGTCGAAAGCCCACAACAGTTTCGACATGGCAATGAAAAGATTGCGCTCGGCTAAGTGAATTCCGGGACACACGCGGCGACCTGCGCCGTAGCCAAAGTGATCTCGTGCTGGTCCGTCGCTCGTGTAATGCGATGCGAGTTTGGGGTGCGAGGCGAACCGCTCTGGCATGAAGTCGGAGGGCCTTTCCCATCGCTTCTCGTCGTGGTGCATTGCCCACACGTTGAGGACCACCGTCGAGCCCTTGGGAATGAAGTAACCCTGGACCCAATCGTCTTCGAATAGTCAGGCTACAACTCTTCGAACGTTCGAGGATGAAACACTCGGACCAGGGGTGAGCTCATCATACCTTGGGCCACTGCGTGTGATACGCCTAGCGGGCTGACTGGGCGCCAGCGGTGGCTTTCCTTGATCATCATGTTGATGTAAGGAAGGTTCGCGAAGTCATCCCATGTGGGAGACCTGTCCTCGCCAACGACGGCATCTATTTCCGCCTGGGCTCTGTTTAGACGGACTTTGTGAGCTACGTGTATGCAGTGACGACACCAAAGACTCGGGTGCCAAGACAAGCACGAAATTTGAGTGCGTTTCTCCATCAATGGCAAGCATGGGGGGCTTTTCTTGTGAGAACGAACCTTTTCTGGACTTCAGGAAACTCAATCATTGCGCGTACCATGGCGAGAATGAGAGATGATGATGTGTCCGAGCCGCCTTCCATCAGCACACCGCCGAGGAAATGCAGACGACTGGGCGAGAGATTGTTCTTCCCATTCTGATCGAGAACGCGGTCCATGAATGAATCGCGGTTAATGCCTGTCTTGCGCCGCTGGGTAACTTGTCCCAGCACCTCAGTGTAGAGATTCGTCATGAGTTCTCCCACACGAACAGCTCGCGACTTCCATCTGCCCATCAGTATCTCAGGTATAAGCTTAAGAAGCGGGAATGAATCGACAGGAGGGGTGGCTCCGAGCTCAAGAATCTCGCTCCACTCGTCCATGAGGGAGAAGAGGCGATTCATATAGTCGCTCTTGATCGACTTTGTTCTAATCCCAAATACTAACATTCACAAGGTTAATCATTTTCGTCATGAATGCCTACAGCGTTGGGGAGCTCACCAAGGGAATTTGTGATGCTGTTACTGTAACGCTTAGGGTGCTCCATATGCTTCTCCGGCATGACCAAAAAGTCATGCATCAGTTGCGTTGCCTCCGCGTTCTGAAGGTGGACGTGCCGCTTCTCGCACATGGATTCCATGAAGTATTGGTGGACCAGCTTGCGGATTCGTCTCCACTCGTCACCATACTGCATAAGGAGCAGGTGGTCTCCCTGTGTGATGAGGTCCCCAACGTGAGATGCTGGGCGATGGCTGTACAGACTGCTCTTCTTATCAAAAGTCTCCTTGACCATGGAACGGTCTGAAACGATAATGGTTGTATTGGCGAAACGTTTCAGTGTATAGATACCGCCATATTGCTTTGCCCATTTGGTGAAGCTGTCATTGAATTAGTCCCAGCAGCAGCATTCTGAGGTAAATTGCGCCCCTACATGAAATGAGCATTAGACTTTGGTATTAAGTGTTCATTGCCAACAATTGGTCTTGTCGGCGGGCCTATAATTCCATTTAGTGGCCATGCTCCAGTTTCGCTAGATCATCTTCGCGCTGTGCAGTTACCTGGCGGCAGTCTTGGGTCACGCCGACAAAGCCTGATCACCTTAAAGATCAAGTACGATGTCGACACAAGGGCGGCAACCCATAAACATACGAACGCAATATTATTCATCTTGGAATTTGTTTCGTTCAAAGGACTGCAAGGGGACGTTGAGGGTGCCGATAACACGGTAGAAGCAAAGTTCTACGCTCAAAAGGAAGGTTGTAGATCCCGGGAGAGAGCCTCAGTAGAAACAAGTTCTCTGGATATAGTGCATGCCACTTGCTTGGGATTCTGGCAGCAAATACTCTGACTGCCAAATTAACGGGTATTTTTCGGTCATACGCCAAAACACGGTCCCACGGATGGTAAGCGACGGAGAAAGTCTAGCGTGTGGACGGTCGGAGGGTGCGGATGTGGCCCCACTGGGTAAGAGGAACTTGCTATCGTATCCTGCGACATAAGCTGACAGTCTCGTAGGTCTCGTCAAGCGAGTCAAGCCCCTGACTCACTTCGGGTTTGCGCCATCGTGTTCCGGTTTCCCCATCCGGATGTTCCCAGGCAGGGCGTACTCCGCCGGGCACGTAGAACCCATCAGTTAAATGTCGAAAACAGAACTCTAATCACGCCCAAGAGGCTCTGTGTTTCCCGAGATTATTGGGGTATGCATACCATTGTGCTAAAATCAGATTATCGTGAAGGTTGTCATCGGCGTGTAAGACCGAAACTCGAGGACAGCACAATGCCTCGCCCGGGAATAATAACGGAGTCAAGTGCAGCAGTTGCCAAAAGACGTCCCAGGTTGTCTAGATCCATGATCCCGAATGCGGTTTGTCCTCAAAATCAGCATCTAATAGGAGACAATCTGCCTAAGCACAAGATGAAATTTGCTGTATGAATTTTAATGAAGGCTATCCCAGTGCCCAGGCAGCCTAAAACCTCGCCACAATCTGTCTGGCCTGTCAACACCTCAGCGTGACTCACTCCGCTGCCGCGACCACTCCATTCTTTTGCACCCTTGACCTCACGCCATTCGTAGCAAATTCATTGCTGCCAACGCTGACGGCACTGTCGACATCCTTCTCCCCATTTGTCTGCTGCTGCGAAAGATCAGTCGTCATCGGTTCGTACTCGGCGTTGCGCGGTTTCCCGTGGTCAAGCGCCACTTGTTCCTCCCATGACCTGGCCTTCGCGTACGACTCCTCTGCGAGGTGGCGCTGGAACCATGAGCCCTTCATCTTGGCGACGGCGTAGTCCCAGTCTGTCGTGTACTCTTTGAAGAAGGGCTTGTAGCCTAGCAGTCCTCCAATCCACCGACCCAGGATCACACTGCCCCAGTATCCGATGAAGCGGCGGAAAGGTACCCACTTGGGAGGCACCGAGTACGCATCGCCGCCATCTTGGATCTGAGGATTTTTGACATTAACAATCAGTATTGCACGTATGAACATGAATACACGGAATGCTTCCATGCATCTCATGATGGGTAGTTGGGCTCATCAGACTTACAGCTAGATATTGTATAAAGTCCAGCTTGCCCTCGTGAAGAAGAGCATCATGCCAATAGCCGTACCAGTTCTCGAAGAAGATGCGGTCCAGCTGGTAGTCCATTCCGCTGTCTGATGCGCTGAGATACACAGTCATGTCACCGGGCGAGTCCGGGTGGATGTAGAAGCGGTGGATGCTTCCCGCCTTGACCGAGACCTCGCCGTCTTCAGGGTAGACTTTGCGATGCTCGCCATTAACCTCGATGCCCATGATACCCGACTCCACTTTGAAGTATTCCGTTTGAAATTGGTGGAAATGCAGGAGCGGTCCCTTCGGGCGCCCAGCGGACTCGATCAGGCCCCGCAGGTTGTCAGGGACGGACACATCAAGCTTGTGCTTGTAGGTCTGCCGGAAGAGAAAGCATCGTCCTGGAGGTGGCTGGAGGAACTCTGTTGTCAGGATTCCGCCAAATCTGGTGATAGCCAAGGATATGAGTACGGATCTTTAGATCAGGAAGTTCTCGGCTCTACAATCCTCACGAAGGGCTGATCTGAGCTGGGTACGTACTTGACGATTTTCGTCTGCCCGGCTGACACGTGGTACGGGACAAAGGGGCGGAATAGCGGCATTATGTGACCTCAAACGTATAATGGTGGAATATTTCGAAACGTGTTCCCCCCAGTCTCTCAGATCGCTTGCTATCGTGAAGTAGTTCAAGTGCTGCTGAGCTGAAACTTATAATACACAAAGGGCCCATTGTGTCAACTCGATCGCCCACTTTTAATGACCCGGGCCGCTCCGCGGCGCTGAATAGTATCATGAGCTCATGGGCACACATCATACGATGGCCGGTGATTCTCTTATTGAGATACCCTAGCGCAGGCGCTGCTGACTGGATTGCCAGATCCAGCCCTCCGTCATCTCAAAATTACTTCTTGACTCCCGCCGAGCACGGTACTTGACTGACTTTAGACCGGTTGCAGTGTGACGCCGGCGACGGTTCGTGTCATCTGACGGCAGTCGCACAACATGAGCCATATGCAAGCGATTCACCGCCGGCGGCCGTTCTACACTGAGCTGAAAGATCTCCGATTTCTCCTTTAGGTCCAACAGTCTTGTGATCTCAAGCAGTGGCTTAAGGCCAAGGACAGAAGAAAAAGTTTTAGTTGTCGACGGTGAGAGCTGAAAGATCAAGTTGATTTATGTCCACATAAGCTCCATGCTGACGGCGTAATCCATTGGTCGATATAAGAGTTGAACTCTAGTAATGCCCCCGAAGACAGTCTCTATCTTCCGGCGCTCGAGCAAGATTGCGTCCCTTGAATGACATAATGATTTATTCATTAAAAAACTAGGGATTGAAAGAGCAGTTGCTGCCGGGGGGGGGGGGTGTGTGGTAGTGGCTCTATTGCAAATAACTAGATCTTTGGAAATGGAAGACAGTGAATGAATGAGCACATCTTGCTGTATTGCCATGCTCCACTCGCCATTGGCTGTTGAAACTCCCCATCCCAGCCAGATACCAGGCTTTTGATGATATATTTGATATGTCATTTTGGGCTGCACATTACATCATGCATACTGCGTAAAAGGAAAGAGGGTGTCCACCTGGGGAAGCTCATCGCTCAGCAGAGCAGAAGCGTCCTCCGAGAATCAAGCTATTTAATAGGGCCGTAGGGTACCCGTGTACGTCGTGAGATATCGCAAAACGCTCGTTTTCGTGCTTAGCGCCTAGTCATGGAAGGACAACATATAGAAAAAGAGAGTACAAGCACCGATTGGAAACGGACTAGTCTCGCCGGGTATACTCCCGCGTCTTAGATACGTACTTTTACTTCGGCACAAAAGAATTGCTTGGAACGTCCATACGATACAATTTGTTCTAAGCCCGTGACTATAGTGCCCGAAGGTTTGGTATGCTGTGAAAAATCCAAAGTAGGCTCGTGGTCAGAGGAAGGAAAATAAAAGAAACCAAACTACCGGGCCATGTACTGGCAATTTCTCAAACCAAAGGTATGCCGAGCCAGCATTGGCAGGTCCTACCACTGCAGTGCACATGGTATAAAAAAGCTGCAAATGTAAAAGCCAAAACTATATTCTTACTGTAAGAATCTTTGTCAAAGCCCCCACCGGCAAGAGCTCATCCAATCCCATGGAGTGAAGTGACGCCGCTGACGCATCCAGCATTGTCTTCGAGTACTGCTCTTCATCGTTTCGGCCGAGCGTGACTTGAACAATGGCTATAGTCGACGGGATCGGGCATCACAGCTGATCCCAGGAAGAATCACCGATGTGTTCCGGACATCTTACCTTCCTAGGCGGTCGCCGGGGCGCAGCGCTCAGCCTGAGCGGCCCGATGAGAAACTAGTTGATTCCCGAGACCAGTTTTGATCCGCAAAGAGTCTATTGAGAGGAGAACGGTTATTGCTATCTTGCTGTAACCGTAAGCCGGTCCATACAGTCTAATCTAGGAGTAAGCTCGTGTGGCGACCAGCCTGTGTCAGCCTGCGGCACGAAGAGGCCGATCGATATCAAAGCTCCGAAGCTCACTGCTCCGAGGACTCCGAGAGACCTATTTCCAGTAAGGTCAGGATAGAAGGCGTCATATCTGAGAGAAGACCAGAGGTGCATTATCTCGTGCGCAATCGAGGATTCATCATCGTCAGGTGGTGTGATTCTCGACTATATTAATCGAGCCAAGACGTCATAGTGGAAAGTGGAATCCACCGTTGAGCCCTAAGTCAGCCAGCTAGCCACCTGCATTTATATCGATACTACCGGAGCCGTTGTATGCTTAATAGGTGGCCTAACTGAGACCTAAACAATGGCCAATAGCGACATGACCATCCCTTCAAGCTCCAGCAGCAAAGGGTCAGGTGCTTCCACCCCAGTGTCCATCAGCGGTACGCCCTCAACAGCGTCTAGCGAGGCGCCAGAGCTCGTAGGGATTTCCCCATCATTACAATTCCACTTCCAGGCGTCTGATGGGAGAGGGATGAGATAACTAACAAATGGATTTCATCTTCCAGTTCAACCCCCATGACGTGGCTGTAATCGGCATGGCCTGCCGCCTAGCAGGCGGCAACCACACCCCAGAGCAACTCTGGCGGTCGATTCTCGACAAGCGGGACGCTTCGTCCGAAATTCCCTCGTGGCGCTGGGAGCCGTACCACCACCGCGGTGCGCGCAACGCCGCGGCGCTGAGGAATACGACGAGCCGGGGCTACTTCCTCGAGGCGCTCGAGGCGTTCGACCCGTCCTTCTTCGGCATTTCCCCCATGGAAGCCGAGCAGATGGATCCACAGCAGCGGGTGTCACTCGAGGTCGCATGGGAGGCGCTGGAGAATGCCGGCGTCGACCCGCGGTCGCTCTCGGGCTCTGATACCGCGGTCTTCATGGGCGTCAACTCGGACGACTATTCGAAGCTGCTGCTCGAGGACCTGCCCAACGTCGATGCATGGATGGGCATCGGCACTGCGTACTGCGGCGTGCCGAATCGTATCTCGTACCACCTCAACCTCATGGGGCCAAGCACGGCAGTGGATGCGGCGTGCGCCAGCTCACTAGTGGCCATTCATCACGCCCACCAGGCCATCCTGACTGGGCAGTCCAAGGTCGCCATTGCAGGTGGCGTGAATGCCCTGTCCGGACCGGGCATGACGAGCGTGCTCGACAAGGCCGGGGCGACGTCACCCGAAGGGTGTTGTCTGTCATTCGACGATAGCGCCCACGGCTACGGGCGAGGGGAGGGTGCCGCGGTGGTGATACTCAAGAAGCTAAGCAGCGCCATCGAGGACGGGGATCACGTCGTTGCGGTTTTGAAGGCTGCGGCTGTGGCGCAGGACGGCAAGACAAATGGTATCATGGCGCCGAACGCGAAGGCCCAGGAGCTCGTGGCACGTCAGGCGCTGCGGCAGGCCGGCATCGATGCCGCCACCATCCAATACGTTGAGGCCCACGCCACATCGACGCCGCTGGGTGACCCCACCGAGGTCAGTGCGATATCTGCCATCTATGGGTACGGCGGCACGAATCGGGCAGAGCCCGTTGCTATCGGCTCGGTGAAGCCCAACGTCGGACATCTCGAGGCCGGCGCCGGCGCCGTTGGCTTCATCAAAGCTGTCATGGCCATGGACAAGGCCATGTACCCGCCCCAGGCGAACCTGAAGAAGCTCAACTCCAAGGTGAACTGGAAGGAGTCGGGCACGCGGGTCGTGCAAGAGGCTTCCGAATGGCTTGAGCCTAGCGGCCATCGACGTCGTGCTGCTATTTGTTCTTACGGGTATGGAGGCACCGTGTCGCACGCGATCATCGAACAGCCCGAGTTTGCCACGGCAGCACTGACTGAGACTGAGAGGTACCACCAGCGTGGAGACGGTCCTATTCTCTTGGTCATCTCCGCACCTCAAGAGAAGCGGCTTGCGGGGGCTGCGAGTGCCCTGTCGAAATGGCTTACGAGTCCCGCGGGAAGGAAGGAGAACCTCACAGCCATCGCTAACACCCTCGCGTTGCGCCGAAGTCATCATAACTACAGGGCGTCGTTCGTTGTCACTAGCCACGAGGAGGCCGCAGAGGTGCTGAATTCCTTCGCTGAGGGCACCAAGACCAAACAGGAGAACACGTCTCAGGACGTCGTCCTCGGGCCCAGCGTCAATAACGGTGTTGTCTGGGTATTCTCAGGCCACGGTGCTCAGTGGGAGAAGATGGGAATGCAGCTGATTGACAATGCTGACTTCTTCCACGCCATCGAACCGCTCGACGACATCGTACAAGCAGAGAGCGGCTTCTCCGCCATCGAGGCGCTCAAGACTGGAGACTTCGTCAATGAGTCTGACCGTGTCCAAGTCGTGACCTACATCACCCAGGTCGGGCTCGCCGCGGTGCTGAGGAGCAAAGGCATCGTACCGTCTGCCATAGTCGGGCACTCTGTGGGAGAGATCGCCGCCACTGTTGCCGCGGGGTCTCTGACCCCAGAGGAAGGTGCCCTCATTGTCACCAGGAGGGCCAAGCTGTATGGTTCGGTCAAGGGCCAGGGAGCAATGTTCCTGACGAACAGACCGTTTGAGGAGGTCAGAGGCGAGCTCGGCGAAGGTGGCGATGTTGCTGCTGCTATCAATTCGTCCCCATCTTCGTGCGTGATCAGCGGCAAGCTGGATGCTGTTCTATCCTATGCCGATAAACTCAAGAGCCAAGGGACCAAGGTCATGAGGGTGGCCACCGATGTCGCGTTTCACGCGCGCGAGATGCTCAGCCCATTATCGGCTTCATTGAAGGAGGCCCTCATCGAAGCAGGGATTCGTCCCAGACCACCCACGGTGCCCCTCTACTCGACGTCCGATGTTGATCCTCGGTCTTCTGCCCTGCGGGATGCTGACTACTGGGTCCGCAACATGGTCAATCCGGTGCTGCTGACCTCGGCCATTCGCGCCGCGGTGTCAGACGGCTTCAGGCTTTTCCTCGAGATATCGAGTCACCCGATCGTCACGCACTCGGTGAACGAGACTCTCATGGACTGTGAAGGCGTCGAAGATGACGAGTTCGCAGTCCTTGAGACCATGCGTCGCAATCAGCCGGCGGAACTCTGCATCGTGAAAGGAATCGGCGCGCTGTACGTCAAGGGAGCAGATGTCGACTTTCGCAATTCGTTGGGTCGTCAATGGTGCCAACACGTTCCTGGTACGCAGTGGGAGCACAAGTCCATCTGGAGGAAGGTGGATACTGGTGCTTCGGCAGTTCCAGCTGCGGCAGGTCTCGTGCACGACGTGGACAAGCACACACTCCTGGGCTTGCGCAGCCCTGTCGGCGGCAGCGATATGATCTTGTACACGACGAGGATAGACGACAGCACCAAGCCATTCCCGGGAAACCATCCGCTGCACGGAACCGAGATCGTTCCCGCCGCCGTGCTCATGAACACTTTTTATCACGCGACCGGGGCCTCTACGCTGTCCAACATAACGCTGAGAGTTCCCGTGGCCGTAAGCGCGCCGCGTGATATCCAGGTCCTGGTCGTCGACGACACCGTGAAGATCACCTCACGTCTCCGGCAGGAAAATGAGAACGGCGGTAAATCGGACGAGAGCGAGGGCGACCACTCTTGGGTCACACACACGACCGGCCGCTGGAGCGTGGCTTCCAGACGCGGAGATGATGTGGCCATCGACATCGAGGCAACCAAGAGACGCATCAATGCCGTCCTGCCGTCCAACTACTCGATCGACTACCTTGATAAGGTGGGCGTCTCGGCCATGGGATTCCCCTGGGCGATCACGGAGCACCATGGCAACCTGAACGAGATGCTCGCGCGCGTGGACGTCGCCCCGGACGTCGCTGCCGACTCGGCGCTGCCGTGGGACGAGTCCTCATGGGCGCCCATCCTGGACGCCGCAACATCGGTGGGCTCAACCATTTTCATCAATGACCCGAAGCTGCGGATGCCGGCGCAAATTGAGAATGTGCACTTCTTCACCGAGGCATCACCGCCCAAGATGGGGTACCTCTACGTCGAGGAGGCGTCGGAGCGCAACAAAGGCCCGGCGGTGCACGTGAGCGTGTGTGACGACGAAGGCCGCGTCCTCGTCAAGTTCGAGTCGATGCGTTTCTCAGAGATCGAAGGCACACCTGGCGTCAGCGGCAGTGTTGAGAGTCTGGTTCACAGACTGGCCTGGGTGCCGGCGCCGCTCTCAAACAAGGCGGCGGGATGGGAGAGAGCCATTCTCGTGTCTGATGATGACAAGGTCCTGCGCCGATACAGCAAACAGTTGGGAAAGCACTTGAAGATCCAAGACAAAAGCATCTCGCAGCTCTGCTCCGCGGGCGAGCTTACCAAACAGTCCGACATCTGTCCCAACACGGCCATTATTTACTGCCCAGGCTCGACGTCTTCTCTCTCCGACGTGCCAGCTAAGTCCGAGGCCTTCATCGCCGAGCTGCTCGCCCTCACAAAACATGCCATCAAGAACGCGCCCACCACAAGCAAGAATGTCAAGGTCTTCGCCCTGACTACAGGTGTTGGAGCAGCCATCACGCCGACCGCCCTAGCGCAGGCACCCCTTCATGGCTTGGCCCGCATTATTGCAGCAGAGCACCCGGACCAGTGGGGAGCGCTGATCGACGTCGAGGACGACGGCCAAGGGACACAGCTCCCCGCCTTCGCGATCAAGTACGTGCGCGACCAAGACGTGATCCGCATCGAGGACCAGATGCCGCGCGTCGCTCGCTTACAGCCCTTGACCCGCGAGCTTCTCCGCGAACGCGCCGACAGCACGGTCTCCCGCGCCCGCACCCTCCTGCCCCGGGCCGAAGGCACGTACCTCATCACCGGCGGGCTGGGGGCATTGGGCCTGGAGGTTGCAAGCTGGCTCGTCGAGAAGGGCGCGCGGCGGCTTGTGCTGGTCTCCCGCCGCAGCCTGCCCGCGCGGGAGGAATGGGATTGCCTGGAACACGATCATCCCCTCAGAGCCGCAGTCGATAGGGTCCAGGCGCTGGAACAAGCGGGCGTGACGGTGTACTCGGTAGCATTGGACATTGGGGCCGCGGGCGCGGCTAACCTGCTGCAAGAGGCACTAGGGCGGCTTGCTCTACCGGCGGTCCTCGGCGTGGTGCACGCTGCCGGCACGCTCGAGGACCAGCTGGTGCTCGAGACGACGGCGGACTCATTCGCCCGCGTGCTCGCGCCCAAAGTATCGGGGGCGCTCGCGCTGGACGCGGCGTTCCCGGCCGGGACGCTGGACTGGTTTGTGCTGTTCAGCTCGTGCGGGCAGCTGTTTGGGTTTCCCGGGCAGAGCAGCTACGCCAGCGGCAACGCCTTCCTGGACGCGCTGGCGACGCACCGCCGCGGACAGGGCGACAATGCCGTGGCCTTCCAGTGGACCAGCTGGCGCGGGCTGGGGATGGCCGCCAGCACGGAGTTCATCAGCGCCGAGCTCGAGAGCAAGGGCATCTCGGACATCACTGTCGAGGAGGGCTTCCGCGCGTGGGAGCACGTGGCCAAGTACGATGTCGATCACGGCGTCGTGCTTCGTAGCCTGGCTTTTGACGAGGGCGAGCCGCTTCCTGTGCCCATCCTCGAGGATATCGCGGTGCGGCGGATCGGATCTGCCGCAGGGGCTGAGGCGCAAGCGACGGCGAATGGAGACGGCGCCGGTTCCGGCAGCACAGGCACAGGCTCGCCGCGTCCCAGCGGCGGGCCGGAGCTCAAGGCGTGGCTGGTCGGGCAGGTCCGCGAGATCATAGCCGGCGTGCTCATGCTGGGTGGGGGCGACGAGGTCGACGCGCGTGCGGCCATTGCGGATTTGGGTATTGACAGTGTCATGACCGTGACGCTGCGGAGGAAACTACAATCTGTTTTGAAAGTCAAGGTGCCGCCGACACTCACCTGGAGTCATCCCACGGCTAATCACCTTGCAGCCTGGTTTGTGGATAAGCTGTCGGAGAATTGACGTCAAATTTGGACATCGCACGTGGCGGGCTGGTAGAAGGTTTCAAGGCTTCTGGCGGGGGGGGACCGACGTTCTTTAGCCGGGGGGTAGAAGTGTTCTTGCAGGGGGGTACAAGTTTTCTGGCCAGGGGTGGAGGTTTCTTGGCAGGGGGTAGAAGAGAAAGAGTGTATCCGAAGTTGACGACTCAACTGCATCTCGAAACCCTCGCGAGCTGTGGATTTTCATATGTTGGTCTATATCGCGCTTAGACTTTCATGGTGCATTACGCCGCACGCGCTGGATAAATAAACAGAACCCATCTTGTTTGTATACACCTTTTAACAACCGAGGTTCGCGGCTGAGTATCAGTTCTTAATACCAAAGATACATGCAAGTGTAGAGAACGAATGACTGCCGGGCAAAACTCAGATGGCACAGGGAAAATTGTCACTCTGCATCCAGCAATCCATTTACCAATAACCGGCGCCGCACTGCATATGAAGGAATATCATCAGGTTTTGCACTTCGCACATGTGATCTCTTACCACGACTTGTGATTCGAGTCTCTGGCTTCTTTCCAACTACAGTCCAGCGCACAGCGGTTGTGTAGGCACCATTCCTTGTTTCCTCCACCACCAGAGGAAGCAGACGACCCAACTCTTCCTGCATCTTTTCGTTCTTGGTCTTGCGATAGATGAGCTCGTGGATCATCAGCCCGCACTTGTGGAGGAGGAACGCTATATGCGGGGCGTAGTCGTTCTTGTCGACCTCAACCTCGACGAAACCTGCGGCTGTGTAGAAACCCGGCAGCTTCGGCATCTAAGTTGGCTTGAGACGTGGATCTTGTATGGAAAGCAGCTTTTGCATCTCGGCCATGCTCTCTACCTTGGCATTAGGCATTGTTTTATCGAGGCGGATCGACTCGAAGTCTGGTTTACCCCATTGAAGGTAGCCGCCAGGCTCCGTTCTGTTTGTCATCAGCAAAGGTGGCATAAGTGACTTGGTCCGTCAGATAACCAGATTAATCACCTACTAAGCATTTTGAAGAGTCGCTCTACGACAGGCTGGACTTGATCGTTTAGTAAGACGAACGCGAAGAAGCGCACATGTATATAAATGTCGAAGACGCCGACAAGGTCTTTAGGCAACTCTTGTTTTCCGTCCCAGTGCCTGAGTGTCACGTTGGACGGCAGCGTCTTGATGCGGGCGCAGCATCGAATGAGATGTCGAAGCCCTCCAGGCGAGCCGATGGGGCGACCGACTCACGGACATCAAAGAGCCAAATGCTGGGGCCGAGTCATCACCTAGAAGACCCACAAGATTGAGGACATGTAGCATGAATTTACTCTGTGCCAGTGCCAACATCTGCCACACGCAAGTCGGGACTGTCGGTGGGAATCTTTGGGTGAACATTGTACCCGAAGATCTTTGACCAAAGGGTGTGCATCAAATTGATGCTGAGTCTTGGTTAACACTTGGGCCTCTGCGGACGTTAACAAGGCACTGCACACCGACTGTTATCCAGGAAGTCCCGAGTGAAGACATAGTCATCCTGCTTCGATGCCATGACGTGTTGAGCTTGAACCTCGAACCTTGGAAGGATAGCAAACGAGCTGAGAATGTATGTTGTACCAGGCGAGTGCAAGCCCGTCTGCGGTGTGTAAAGTGTCCGACAAATAGGTGAAGTACTGCTTTACCGCGTTGGGTACCTGCACAGACGTGTCGTTTTGCTCTGAACTCCGAACGACGCGCACTGCAGGCGTCCAGGGTGAGGGGCTCAGCTGAATTATCTAGATTCCGTTGTCCCTCGGAAGCCTACTCAAGTGCCTCGGACTATCCAGAGTCCATGCCAGCCGCGTGAGCGTTTGAGCGTTTGAGCGTTTGAATATGCACGTAAGATTTTGGATACAACTGGAACCATGTTCTATGCCACGTTCCGCCACTAAAAGAGAGGGGAAAGAGGTAGTGCGAATTGGCGGTCTTACCAGGCGCGTGGCACGTATGAAAGCTGTAGTGATAATGGTCGCCATGATTGCTTGGTAGATAGGTAGCTGCACTAGGTTAAGAATTCCTCTTCCTTCCTTCCTTCCAGTCCTTCTAGTCCTCCCAGTCTCTTTCTTTACTCCTCCGCGTTAGCTACTCCCAGCTGGGTAGGTGGGTAGAAAAAGACGATTTAGGGTAATAGAAAAGCTAACATTAAAGAGAAAAAGGGTAAGTTAATCTTCTGTTAAATAAAGGCTACGTTAGGTATATATAGCTAATAAGGTCACGTGAGAGGGCTAGTCAGCCAGTGGGGCAAGTAGGCTCTCTTATATGCATAAAATCTAAAGTAAGTAGTTTTGTTAGACTAGCTAACATAGATAAAGTTATTATTTTGTTTAAAAAGAAAAGCTACTGATCTTAGGCAAGCGACGTTCAAATACCTGTAAACATACTAGGTTGTTTTTCCTAAACAAACTACACAAGGCCCTTTTTTCACATAGGCGAGACTGTAGTGCTATTCCAATCTATTGCTATCACTAAAACTATTCTTTGTCTTAGATTTTTAACCTTTATTCTTTATCTTAGATTTTTAACCTTTATTCTTTATCCTATACTGTTTTTCCTCAACTTAATAAACCATCCTAGGCCAACGTGCCCGTCTGTAAGCTCACTCCCTAATAACGCAAACAAAGCCTTCTAAATTAGTTTTAAACCATCCATCTGTAAACTTGCTCCCCTTGCCTAAACTTAGCCACGCCGGACACAATTGTAGCTATTAGTAGGCGCAAACGACGTCTTTTGGCACAAACTTAAACCGGCGCTATTTCGCACTCTTTTGCGTAAACGAGATGTCTTTGAATACTTAAATACTTCGTTGTAATGTGGAATTTATATCTCAAACCGTGAAAAAAGCATGGTCCCAGATTAGCGACTAAAAAGGTACGGCCTCGAAAGGTGCTCACTCCCAGAGTAGCAAAGGGTTTGCATTCCTAGACGGACCTCGGAAGGAAGATCGTCAGTCCCAGACGAAAACTTGAGGGAAGGTCATTGTTCTGGATTCCTGTCCTAATGGGGGCAACGCTCGCCGAAAGGCTGATCGGAAAATCTTGTCCTCATCACCATAAAGTAAGTGGTTTGGTTGGGCCAGCCAACTAGAGATAAAATTGTTGTTGTGTCTAGAAGAAAGGTTACCCGTCCCGGACAAGCCACGTTCAGAGAGCCGTAAACAAACACCCGGTCGTTCCTCCCGGACGGACCACAACCCTCTCATGTACCCGAAAATAGATCAGGAATTGCACGGTAGTGCCCCTCACCTTGGCATGCAGCAGATGTTGTCTATACCTTAGCAATCCAGGGTACTACGTTGAGCCTGCTCACGAGTTTGTGCATTTGTTGGAATCAAGGAATCAGTAAACTTTCAGTTCCAAAGTCTTGCAACACTGTCATTTCAGACCCACACCTCTTTACATTTAGATTTCTTAACCAATTTAATTTCAAGTGGAGTGTTGCAAGACTTACACACCCTTCCTTACCTTACCTCGACAAACATTGCAGGCACCACATCCAGTCTAGCGCTGTTTGCTTCACCCAGCTAGCCAGAGCCTAGATCTATGTCAAGGCTGGCGCTAGCTGTGGAAATGGTAGCTCCAGGGCTACTTCCCAAAAGAGGGCTATTCGGTAGCACAAAATATGACATCATGAGCAAACCATCCCTTGTAGCTCGTCACTGCCCGTGTGAGACACTTTGGATCTTCTTCTTATTGGAGGGGCCGTTCTCCTTCCCCTCCTTCTGCCAGCCAAACACAACCAACAGTCAACTCTCTACACTTGTCAACCTACCCATCACCAACACCATCGCCAGCGTCGACACCATACCAGAAGCAAAAGTTCCACCACTCACCATAACGATGTCGGGAACCTCCAGTGTCGGAAACGCTGCAGTCTACGAGGCAGGCGACCAGCGCAATCCTCCTGATTCTGAGAAGCCAGAGAACCAGGCCGTGCCGTACGAGGAGGGCAAGGAGAACTCCCACAAGCAGAATGACCCAAGTAAGGACCACTCCCTCGCACCAGGCTCTCACTCTCTCTATGTCTGTCTCTTTCCACCCACCCGCTTCCCAGCATTGCACACAAAGCATATCCTATAGTTCCACGCCAGCTGACCGGCCGCGACAGAGGACGAGCGCAGCATAGCCAACCGCCTGGCCAACGCCAAAGACCAGAACGACCCCCACGAGGGCAGCGGCAAGGACAAGACGGCCGAGCAGATCGCCGGCGAGCATGATCCCACCCTGCCTGCTAAGATGCATGGCAATGAGCCCTCCAAGGGCGCCAAGATTGACAAGTCCATCGAGGACGACGAGGCCGAGATCCTGAAGCGGATGGACGAGAGCAAGGCCGCCAAGAAGAAGAACCACTAGTTCATCAGCGGAGGATTGTGCACAAGCATCAGTGGTCAGGCGATGGAACACAGTTGATGGCCGTCACTACATAGCGGGCCTCACCAAGAGGGACAGTATAATCAACGCTGGTTCCGCATTGCCTTGAGTTCTCAATGTTTGCTTATGTACTTAAGTATTCATGAACGTGATGCCAACCAGGCTGACGCCGACGCCTTGATATGACGACGTCTACGCATGTGTGCAGATTCGCAGGCGGGCCAGACCGGCAAGGCACACTGCTGTCTTCCATCTTCCTGCCCTTACCCTGTTACCCATCCTGGGTGTGCCCGCCTCCATTCGTTGTAGGCTGACTGCTATCCTCCGTCGCTATGTAATTACTCACTTAAGTACTCCACCTTGGGGTAGAAATCCTCGTTGGCGCTAAATGTGGACACTGGTCTTCCTGACATGAATCCAATACGCAGCCACAAGCTGCTCACACATCCTTCTCACGTATGCTGATGGCCATTGATGGTCCCAACCTCTCTCTCTCAAAGCCTTGAAAAACCAGCATGCAGTATATCTGACTGTCAACACATGGACCATCTTTCGAGGCCTTCTAGGTCTTGGCTGCTTCTGTCCGACAGGGAAGGCTTCGCGGCCACATATGGTAGGTAGCCACCCGTGGAGATTTGCATCGTCATCGTCTTCATTGCTCCGCCGCCAGTCAGCTGGTAGATCTTTTGATGTTGAGCGGATATGGCCCTTCAAGTCCAGGCGCGACTGCGGTGTCCTACATTTGAGGCACGACATCTCGAGCGGTCCCGGCTTGCAGAACACTCGAATACAAGCCTTGTACGCGTCGGTCAAGGCCGACTCTTGTTGCCTTTGGACCCCGGGCATCTCGTGCGATGTGCCAGGTGTGGAACACAGCCCGAGCCCGAGACACGGACTGGCGGGACCCGTGTCTGTAATCAATCATCGGTAGTTTGGAGGCGGCAAGGCAACAAGGTACCTGGGCTTTCACTGGCCGGTTCACGTCCAAACTACTCATTTCAGCTCGCCCTCGGGAGCTGGCGCCCAGGGATTCAAGCACTTCTCGACACCCTTTTTCCCGCCGCACTCGAGAGATCCGGCGTCGTTACCAACATGTTTGTCTGCCGAGTAAAGCACGTCAGAAAACGCATCGTCTCCTCGAGCCTAGACGGCCTTCGCACTACTCGGCCTTGATTCGGCAGGTTGTTGGTGGTGCACTCACTCAAGTCTACACTGGCAAGCTGCCAATCTCCCGCCCAGTCCTTGCAATAGCAAGTCATAACTGGCCCGTCCCAGTAAT
Source organism: Dendrostoma leiphaemia (assembly GCA_026120015.1). NCBI lineage: Eukaryota > Fungi > Ascomycota > Sordariomycetes > Diaporthales > Erythrogloeaceae > Dendrostoma > Dendrostoma leiphaemia. Next base: position 12,781 of record JALRMF010000250.1, on the reverse strand, counting down.
TGCCCCTTATTGCGCAGGTCTCGATGTCGCAGCTAGCGAAGAGATCGTCGTCCGGTTCTGCGGTCTCGCTGTAGGGTTCCAGTTCACCGTTGTTCTGCAGAGGGAAACTCGATCAGCACGTTGTGTCCTCGTTGCGCCAGCATTTCCACACCAGCTGGGTTCCAGAATGCAATGGACGCACATTCTTCAAGCAATTTGCCAGGTTCAGGCGAGTACACTTTCCTCCCAGATCTACACCACCCTTCCCTACTCCGCCGTGGCACCATGCCTCGATGAAGAGCTCACCGGTGGAGTCCGAGACGCCGTTTCCGAGATAGTAATCTGACCGAAGTGATTAGCATCCGCTTGGCGATGCCGTTTGGAGACCGACCTCCCACGGCACGAAGGGCAGCCTGACGTTGCGGGTGCACTTACTCGCACAGGATTGCGAAAAGTCAACTCCGGCAGAGACCGTAGATATCCAGAGAGAAAAGGTCGCCACTAGTGTGGCAGTCCTCAACGCGGCGGCCATGGTCCGTGGATGGACGTGGATGGACGAGCGAGTCAGACCTCGGGATGAGAGCAACTGCGAATGTTCGGCGACGGTCCTGCAGGCGCACGACAGAGATATATATGTCTCTTCTCAGATATTGTTCGGCCGTCGCACAATCAGAGCCACAAGCGCAGATCTGTGACATGTGGTCGTACGGTCGACGTAGGCACAGCCGGAAAGCCGTGGGGAGATCGCGCCACACGGACTCGGGTCACGGCAGGACACGAATCAAAAGACTGCTGGGTGAGAGCATCGAAGTCGCATCTCACAGGGACATGACGAATACTGAAGGGATATCCAGATCCTCATGACGAGTTTGTGTAGCAAAACATGACTTCGAGAAAAGGGTAGGGGGCTGGCTGTGTGTCGCGGGCCGGATGAAAGAGGACAATTGGGGGGGGGGGGGGAAACTTCTAACCGAGATGTAAACAACAAGCCGAATAAAACGAAACACGAGCACCAAAACGGACAAAGTTCCACATGACACAGGACGCGGAGCCAAAGACAGACGTTATCAATTTTAACAATGATATGGGACGGGGAGGGGTGATACTTGATGAGCCAGATCGCCTGGCCTCCCCAGGCGAGCCAGAACTTTGCCAAGACCCTCGGAACCCCGACGCATCTAAAGTCGCATCGTCTGTCGCGGGCGGCGTTTTGTCTAGGCGTCCGCCTGCCTGCTGTGGAAAAGCCAAGACGACTTGGCCAGTGTTGGCCCGTAGCGTCCCTGGTTTGGCGGCCCGCGTCCATCGCCCGCTGCACGTCCTAAATCCAAGGACATCCTCGGTGTGGCACTCTCGTGTGGGGGGGGGGGGGAAGCCTAGCAGATCCGCGAGGGGGAGCGAAGAGTCGCGTGGCGCTCGAGATCCGTACCTCGGCAGCGCCAGTAAAGTTCTCAACTTCCTGCGGGTACGTCGTACAGTATACTTACGGGATAGTTGTGCCCATCGCTGGTCCTCCTCCCATCACGACCCGTGGGCGTAGCCGTTCTGACAGAGATTGACAGCGGGTACCCGCCTCGTCCCGTCATTCCGGCGTCCCTCAACTCTTTTCGATGGGTCCCGGCGACAGATGCTACCGAGGTCAACGTCGACTGGTTGAACCCCGATGCGAATAGGATTCGCCCGGTGCCCAGCCTAGCGTGTACCAAAGTTTTGGATCCACTAGCCCCGTAAGTGCAGGAAGGCTGGAAGGGGACACCCTAACCCTGAAGGTACAAGTCTACTAATAGTTCGACTCTGAAGTAAGTGGACTCGGTTGGTCCAGCCAACAGCGGTAAAATTGTTGTTCTGTCAGGAAGAAAGGTTACGCGTCCCGGACAAGCCACGTTCAAATGCCCGTAAACAAACACCCGGTCGTTCCTCCCGGACGGACACCACAAGTCACATCGTCAAAGACTACAAATTAGTGCACATGTATCTGACAGGGGTGGGCCGAAACACACGGCCTTCCGGCACTTACCCTGCTAGCCCGGTCGTCCAAACTTCCCGCGGAATCAGCCCTTAGAGCATCCTAAAACAAGGGGATATAATACATTCACGCGATAATCTTGTTATGCGATGCAGCTGGTCCCGTAGCTCAGCTGGTTAGAGCGTCGTACTAATATTTCCTCAACTGAGGAAACATTGGTGATGCGAAGGTCGCGAGTTCGATCCTCTCCGGGACCATTTCCTTTTTCCCTTTTGCTTGGTAAGCCCACCTCCTCGTACCCATTCGAGAGGGGTGTCGGCCGCCTGGAATGCGTGCATTTGCGGGTTTCCTGACCTTCGCCCTCTTCATGTCCTCCTTTTCGGCTGCCGGTGGTCTATGGCGAGCGACGGAAAGCCGGTTCCAGGAAGCGCCCCTGAGTTGCGGAAAACGGTGGATTAGAACGGAACAACGCGTTTCTAGGGATGCTCAAGTACTGTACACATTTCATACATGTGTACAGTATTTTGTACATCCAATTTGTACACGTACAGTACAAGTTGTACGAAAGTCTTTACCGCGTATCCTACGATCTTCCATTTTAAGCTTAGCGTCAATACGATCCACCCTAATCCCGACCCTAACCCTGATTTCGGAAAGCTGATAGGCTTGGTGGACATGGTGATAGAGTCATTTTTGTCTCAATCGGGCAACCAAGTGACAGTGGGGACACTTACGTACTGTACGTACTGAAATCCGTACACGTACGAATTGATTACCGTACAGTACGTACAGTACACGTACGTACAAAACGCGCATCTCTACGCGTTTCCAGCCAACGTCCACCCGTAGGTGCGACATCCGGAGCCTTCAGCATAAGCTAACAGGGTTACGAACGAAAGTGTATCGTGGCATAGAACCATCTTTCAATATATTTGCTTAGTTTCGTATGTGCCCAGGCCGTCCGTTGCGCCAAATCCATCGGGAGGTTTCAGTGGTACCGTCTCTAAAGTCAAGTGACTGATGAAGAGCTCCAAGACTACCAAAAATATTGTACATTACCTGTATATCCTAGACTGCAGAGATATGTCTGAGGGTGTTCAAATCCAGAGTCTAGGTTAACCCGACGTCTTTAGACCAAATCTGGCAATACCTTTATAACTATGACCCGCCCTTCGCAACGGCTAGGTACGAAGTCACCCATAGATGCTGGACGCTCGAATCAAATATTATCATTATTCAGGTTAATGGCAGTATCTACCTAGGAACCTAGGTAGGGTTTATATCTTCTACGTGTACTTGCAGGTAATGTCTGTCAACACTAATTAATGCCCATCAAATTATCTTAGTTAGTAGGCATAGCGGCTGGGCTTTTCCCATCTTACTATATCTATGCTGCCGACAACACTTCCTTGTAAATTAATAAATGCCGGGCGAATAACTCGTATCAGGTCTGTAACTTGTCAAATTTTGAATTTTTCTTGGCTGTATACCCTTAAGATGAGATCCCACAACCCACTTGCATGGGTGGTCATCCTTCTCAGTGGCACTATCACCTGACTGTCTTTTCAGACGCTTTCCACAGCTTGAACGAGCACCATCACATGTGTGTGGGTGTTGACAGCGGAGCCAGAGCGGAGAGAATGATTTTGGCAAGCTATATAGTATCATCGGTCAGCGGCACGATTGGATGGGACCATTCTCGGAGAATTCACAGCGCAATATCTCACGACAAATGCGCAGGCCGAAACCTCGGAATCTCGATGCAATGAGAGGACTTTATATTCTGGGTGCTTCAGGGGGCCATAGCGGGCTCAGCCTTCGGAGGCGCAGGCCCTACCTACCCAAGCAGATTTTCTACCTTGTCTATCTCCTTCTACCTGCCGGCAGATCTCCAGCAGACTCTTACAGACTCCCCCTACCCGCTCGATCCTTGCCTAGCAGTCTTATAACTATCATGTGCGACATCGCTCGGAAATGATCATATGCTCAAAGCCCCCCCCCCCCCGCCCAGGACGGGAGCTGGTACCCGGGCAGGCGTCGTGACATTGGAAACCCTGGTGCCGCCCGCATCACGAGTACCTATAGCCAGGTCAAAATCCAGGTAGGAAATGCGGAGCTCTCGGGCTGGGCAGACGTCGCGGAATAGAAGGATCACGGTACAGCGAAGAGTGAAAGGACTTGCAAGGCGTTCTCATGGGCCTCCAGCAATGGACAGGTCTATGTATGAACGACATATGCCTACTTTAGTACCTGTATAGGTATTAAAGTAGGTACTTAACAAGGTCGGCGGCCCGATGGCGGGACAGCGGACTTCTGGCGGAGTTCAGATGCTTTGTGGAAGCGTCAGACGGAATCACATCTTCAAAGGGCGACATGTATCACAATTAGCCAACATGCCCTGCTTGGCGGCCCTTGCTGGACTGCAGCAATCCGCGTTGCGCGGATCTCTGGAATCTGCTCTATGCAACAATCATTTCACTAACTCCCTCTTGAGGCATCCAACTGATCGGTGTCCTGAAAAGGCGGGTCCGGAATTTGATGACAGCTACCGCGCACCTTGCGATGTGTGCTCAGTTCGAATTCGAAGGTGACTGTGATCGATCTGTCATATTCCCCCGTAGGTTGCCATGGGTGGACCCCTGGTTGCTTCTGACCTCGAGTTGATTCTCCGGATGCACCTATTCACTGCAGTATTTCTCTCGGGGCCAGCTCCGCTAGAGTCCTGCTTGCCCTTTCCACTGGCCCAGCGCAGAAAGGGGCGAAAGACCGGGGCCGATGTGGCTAGAGTGCCAACCGTGAGCTCCGCCAGGGCAAGCATCGGGCACGGAATGTTATCCCCTGTGGCTCCTCAGGTCAGTGGTGCCGAATGGAAGCTTACACCACGCGATGAACCATGAGCATGGCAGCGAAGGGCTAGTTGCCCTCACTGTACCTCATCCTGATGATACATGCCTTGCCGCGGTGAAGGGCAGGCTCTTGACCTGCTCCTGCGGCGTAAGAAAAATCCTGAACCAGGAATACTGGACACAAGAGAACATGTTGAGGATAACGTAGCAGCGGATCAGGTTGACAACAGCGCCCAGGTAAGAATGGGCCCGCTCGTACTCATTGTACTGGAAGCTGGGGCCCCAGCTGCTCTCGGGCCTGCCCAGAAGACCCCAGGATCTGTTGACGAGGGTGCGAGCCTGGTCGCCAGGGGGCGAGGACAGCGTCAGCAGTCCAAGCACGGGATGTGTGTGAATCCTGCGGACCGCCTCAATGGAAATTGTGTGGGGAGTGGCCGGCGGCGGCAACAACGACGGGTGCCGTGCTGCGGCGATGGCATGGCTTACGGGCCTCCGCTTGCGAAGGAGAGCATCATCCGCATGGTACCGCCGCTCACGTTGGGGCTGGCCATGTTCAATCAGCCTCGGGATCTGAAAAGAGAGTCAAGCAGTTCTCAAAGAAGATGAGATTTGGTGGGTGCGTGCGTGCATACTCAAGATCATCGACTCGCAGCGTCATCTTCCCCATTTGTGCTGGCCATTTTTTCTCGAGCTCCTGCGAGGCATGAATGGCAAAGAGGTCCATTTCGTCCGCCATGGCTCCGCAAAAGTGAATCAAATGTCGATGGAACGGAACTTCCCATGTCAGCTGCCTCGTCTCAAGTTCACGACCTGGTGCGTGTGGTGGTGCCACTTCACCGCAACGCCATTTGCCTCGGTTTCAATGTTATTCGTTGTAGTTGGCGAGCCAGTCTCGGACCAAGATATGAACCTCGGCGCTGCGAGTCACTGTGAGACATCATCTACTGTAACAATAACGATAGGCGAAGAAGAAGGGAAGGATAGAACAGACCAGTCGACACAGTCAGTCCGCTGCTCAATGCACGCCCGTATGATGGCGTCTCCATCAGCTGCGTAGACAACGCTGCTAAGGCACACCTTGACACTGCCAATGACATCTCCGAGCGTCTGAGCATCATCAGGTGCATCGAGTTCTGGTTGAGGTGAGCGAGTTACATACTTAGCACATCTCCATCGGCACATGCACGGCCTCTGCAACCGCGCCGGCTGTGACCTTTGAGAATGTCGACCCGGGTTGTAGAAACACTGGTGCTGGTTTGGGCACTTGAGTCTCTGTGGATCGCGGTTGTAAAGCCGCCTCTGATATACAAGCAACCTTGGAAGCGACAGACTGTCTGAAAAGCTACTGGCGTTGCGAATGATCCAGACTTAGCAGTCTTCCCCGTCGACCTGTGTTGCTGCCTCCTCGCTTTCAAAATCCCATGATGACAATGTCGCCGCGGATAATTTCAGCATAAAGCTCCATGTCTCAGAACACATCATAACGCGACGAAATCAGTATCTCGCGGAACGTCAGCTAGTGGCCGACGGCTTGAAAGCCAGTGAATAATTTAGGCCAACTGAGGCTTAGTAGGCAGAGCGCATGATGCATGGTGACGCTTAGTCCTCAATGGTAGATGCTGGCGAAACAAGTTAGCTGGTCTCTGAACCGCGTCGAAAAATGTGGCTTCTTGGGTCCCAAGCTGTACTGAGTAGCCGCGTCATGGTATGACGATGTAACAACTTTAGACTCGGCTGGAGCCACGAGTCTGGGAGCATACAACCGGTATACCACAGACACACTCGAGAACAGACAGCTGAGACCACGTTGGCTTATTGTTCCTAGGCAAGGTAAGCCCCAGTTCACAGAGAAACCGGGGCATTTGTCCGGTTGCACAGTTTTGTACGTTGGCAACGTGCCAATGTTAGCTGCCCAGGTTGGGGACCGGTGAAATGGCAGAGGACTTGGCAGCACACTTGTAAAGACCGTCCAGCGTTGATACTAAAGAGCTCTCACCCATGTTCATCCCGTCTAGTGTCGGAAGCGCTCACATACAAAGACAGCTAAGGAAGACTCTGCTAAGCGATGACGGCATCCTCATCATGTATCGATAGCTCAGTTTTGGATCACAATGTTCTAGGTTTCGATCAGTATGTACTTCGACTGCCAGCTTGTCACTTCGGCATCAAGTGGGTATATATACGTGGATGTAGAAGTTCTTGCCGTTCATCTTGCATCGCTCTTTATCTACCACCCATCACTCTAGAGGTTTACTTCATATCATCAACTTAAAAACGTTCTACTTTCTCTCAAGATCTCCAAACACAACCAAAATGGAGAGTGCCAAGTCAGCTGTTTCGGGTTTCCTTCACAAGCACGGAAAAGATGTAAGTTAACCATAGTGTACAATGCTCTGTAGCAGACGTTGATAATGTTAGAATACAACCGTCCACGAAACAACGAATGCAGCCGTGCAGAACGAGAATGTCACCAGAACTCAGCACAATGAGGCCCAAACAGCAGTTGACCGTGAAGTTCACCAAGATGTCAGGACTCTACCCCGAAGTTCGGCCCTAGCCATGATCTAATATCACGTACAGCATCATCACACCACCGTACAACCCATCCAGGACCGCGAGGTCCTCCCGGAGAAGCATACGCATCAGATGGCGCCTGTAGAGCACCGTACCATTGATCATGGCAGTGACCATCACACCAAAGAGCGCCTCGAGAAGGAGAGTGCGCAATTCCAGAATACGCGAGAAGTTGGCGAGGTTCAGTACGTAATCTCTTTGATAATATGCTCACCCAAGCTTGCTGACATCGGCGACAGGCACACGCACGGCAATGCTGCGGCGCTTTCAGGAGAGCATGTCCACCACCGTAAGTGCTTGTTCTGTTGCTCAAGAAGGTCTTGACTCATCTCTTTGCAGACGTTCACGAGAACATCCAGCCGGTTATCCAGAAGGAGACTGTGCAGCCTACCGTTGTTCACACGACCAAACCTATTCATGAGGTTCACTACAACGAGGCGAAGCATCATGCTGCCAGTACTCTTCCAACCATGTCCATGGCCGAGTTTCAAAAGCACGGACATGGAGGACTTGAGGGAACTGAGGCACGCCACGATGCTTTTGCTGGGGCACCCAACCATAACCGTGGCCCTCCCATCGGTGGTCAAGGTGCGCACGGCACTACCAAGGTCACGGAGAAGGATCCTCATCACGCGAAACAGGGTAATGGCACTGGCGCTGGGTTGGGAAACACCTCCACCACTTCTGGCGGCCACAAGACCGCGACTGCTGGCACTCACAAGCCCAGTCTGCTTGATAAACTAAATCCAAAGAAGGATGCGGACGGTGATGGCAAGGCCGGGTTTATGGATTAGTTCTACAGTTTGTATAATTGGACAAATTAAGGTATCCAGGGTCTCCCAATCTCTATTATAAGCATCAGCACCCTTATCAACTATCAACACTATATGCTATCTAGCGGTCACTAACCTTACATTATATTTTACATAGTTTACCAATGTGGGGGAGGATTGTGTACAAGCGTTAAAGGCAGAATATCCAACATTAAAACAAGCTGCACTGCCAAAAAGCTACAGGAGAAGAAGTTATAAACTTGGTTTTTGACTAGAATTTTGTGCCAGACCGTGACACGAGGAGAATTTTCGTTCTAACTTATTATACAAAAACGTCCGGGTCTCAAGCATAGAATCCTGCAGGGCTGTTCCGCACCCTTTCTGTTTTCTGCAATTCAGCCGTGGCCTTTCACGAATAGGAATTTGTTGGAGCAAAAGCGACGATGAGCGACGATGAGCACGGAAAAGCAACGAAGCAACTGTCCTCGTTGATCACGAATTTGATGTTGTTGTCTACGTAAAAAGCTAAGTAAAACCACGAATGTGGTGCGGGAACTAAAGTAAGCCATTTGTTAGCTTAGTAATCTGAGCCACTACATCTGAACCGTCGGTGTACATTGTTTGCAGTTTGATACTAGGAGGCATTAGGTTTTCCCTGTTTATTATGCTGAATGGCAGTAGGGTGCTGGTGCAGATATTTTTTATTATAGGTTTAGCGATATAAGCTAAGAGCTAATTAAACATTAGCAACAATAAGCTTGCTTTAATATTAACTTTTAATACTTTTGCAATTAGACTTGTTAATTTTAATAACCTATTTATAATCTTAGTAACTTACGCAATATTTAAATAGTAAATAATATTAAGGTTAAATATATTTAACTTATTAATTTATTAGGCAATCCTGCCTTTTAGAATAACTAGCGTAGTTAAGGCTAAGATAAGGTTAAGATAGTTAATATATATTATTATTAGAAAGGGAAACTTAATAATCTATAGTTTAACCTTCTTTAGGCATTTAATAATAGCAAAAGCCTTGCATTTGCTTATAGTATATTATATCTCTGCATCTTTTAAGCAAAAAGAGAAAAAAGCGAGTATTTGCATATATAACATTAATTTATTAGTTACCTAAGTTCTTATTAGCATTTCTTTTAATTAAAAAAGTATATTATTTACGCTAATATTTAAAGCGTTTATGCTAAAATAAAACTATAATTTTTTAATAAAAAGCGATTATTATTTAGGATTGCATTTGCTTATATATATATTTAACAGCTTTTATATATTTTTCTTTTTATTTAAATAGCTTTAAAGCCTACTGCATTTGTTTTAATATCCTATTAGCAGATATAGTTTTATTAACTTTTTTTAAGTATAAATCTTTTAAGATTATAACTTACATAGCTTAACCTAGGATAAACTATTAAAGGTAAGGCAATAAGTATAAAAGTTTCTTAAGCTTATTAATAAACTTAGGATAATTTTTTATGCGCGCTTAATATGCAAACTTTGCTTAATGCTTAGCAAAAGGCTTTATTTTGCTTTGCAATAATTTAAAACTTAATATATGTATCTTGCTGCTAAAAAGTATAGTTTTATTAAGAGATAGTAAAATATATGCAAACTTTAATTATAGGAAATATTAATTATAAAGGAAATTAAATATTAATTGCTAATCTTTTAAAGATATATTATAATTATTAATATATATATTAAATACAATGTTTTTCTTTGCATTATACTTAAATAAAAAAGGCAATAAAGGCTTATATATTTTTATTGCTAATAATTGCCTATTTTTGCTAAGTTTTAAAAAGGCAAGCTACTTACTAAAGGCTAGGTTACTTAATGCGCAGTAAATATACGCTAAACTATATATTTCTTAAAGCATTTACTTTATAAAATATTATATATTTAAAGCAAAGAAACCTATTTTATATTTATTATCTAATATAACTTATATGCTTTAATGTTTATTTACTACATCTTTTAAAAAAAAACATTATATTAACTTTAAAAAAGAATATTAAAAACTTTATCTTTTAAATATATTAGCCATTAAAGTTTTATTATACAGCTACTTACTAAAATATAATTATATATAAATTATTGGTTATTATTTTCCTTTGGGAAAAACTAGGCATATGCTCTTTATTTTAATATCTTTAGTTTATAAAAGCCTGCCTTTTTTAGTTAAAGCAATAAGCGTAAAAAAACAATACCTTATTAGCTAAATATCTTAGTTATTTAAGCTAAAAAGGGCAATAGTTAAAGGTTAATTTAATTAAATATATAACTAGGTTAATAACTTAAATATTTTTAATTAAAAAAGCAAATTAGTGCTACTAAGTATAAGCTAAGCGCTTTGCTTATATAAGTTAGCTTTTATTAATATATATATTTCTTATAGTAATTTTGCTTTTTTTAAACTATATATTTATTATAAGCTAAAACTTATCGCTTAATAAACATTAAAAAAAGTATTATTTTACATTGTAATAAAAAGCAGTATTTTACACTAATATAGTTGTATAGTAAGTCGCGCGCGATAATAAGTTGCGCACTTTTTCTATTTTACAATACGTACCTTTTCAACCCATAGTTTCTCTACAATAAACAATAGCTAGCTTACTCTAAGAAAACCAGATTATTGCTGCAATCAAAGCAATTAAATTATTAAAAAAAATAAGCTAAAATCGCACTGCTACACTTTATAATATTTTATGTATTATACTTTGCAATTGCATCAATAGCAAAAACATAAAAGCAAATACTTAATTACTAATATAAAAATTAACTATAACTAAAGAAAAAGCTTTTATTTATTATATTTTTAATTAAAATATGCATAGATTTTTATCCTAGGTTAAAAATGTAGGAAATATAGCGGATTATTTGCTAGCAACGCATAATAACAAATGCGTTAAAATGTATTAAGCATAATGCTTTATCTAGCAACGCCTAAAGCTTAAAATATGCATTAATCGTGCATATAACTATTAAAGAGCCTCCTACAAAAATCCAAAAACAATTAGCAATTAGTTTTGCTTAATTATAAATATAAAAGCAAAGTATAATATCTAAGACTATAATTTCTATAACTTTAACAAAACTAGCTTTGTAATAAGCATAATCTAATTATCTTTAATAATTATGCATTTAAATTATATTAAAAAATTAAAATTAATTTAGCCTAGCAATTAAAAATAAGCAATAGCAATTATTTACATTAATAGTAATAAATATATAATGCCGCTATTTTTAGTCCTTTAAAGCCGCTATTACCTTGCCTAATAATATATATAAACTAACTTTTCTAGCAATTAAATAATCTAAATAATTTTTAATAAATAGATAAATAATAAGATAAGCATATAATAACTGCAGCATTTTAATAAATATTTTAAACTATGTAGAAAAAGCGCTTATAAGATAATTATGCTTAATAGCTACAAAAGCTATATCAATGCAGAATTTAAGGCCTACTGCAAAGAAAATAATATTATTCCACTTTATTTACCTGCTTATTTATTTTATTTAACCTAGCTTCTTAATAAAAATTATTTTAATATTCTAAAGTTAAAATACAGCAATTAGATTAACCTTTTTATTAAAGCAAATATTACTTATATTACTAAAGTAGAGTTTTTAATTGCTTTTAAAGCTGTATCTTTTGCAATAATAACTAAGGAAAACATTAATAAATTATTTAAAGGAGCTAGACTTATTTCTTTTAACCTAGACGCTATTATTTTAAAGCTAGATATTAAATTGCAAACACTAACACCTCTTTAAACCCCCTCTAAGCTTACAAATGCTTTATAACCTTAACAAAATAGTATTACAATCTAAATTAATCAAAACTAAGATTATAAATTATTAAAAAAGCTTTCTAACATTAATTTCTTATATTATAAATTACTTTTTAAAAAAAGCATAAAAAATTGCACATTAGTTAACCTTAATAGAGTTTAAAGTATATACTCTTTAAGAGGCAAATATAACACTTAGGAAAAGGCATAAAGCTAAAAAAACTTAATTGCAAAATAAAGGAGATAATTTTATATTTAATAATAAGAAGATTTTAGCTAAAAAAGGTATGGTTAATAAGCAATTGAGGAAAAAGGAGAAAAATAGTAGTTTATCAAAACGGAAGCGGGCGGCTGGTTAAGCCTATAAAATCTGTCGCAAGTTTAGCCATAATACGCAAACCTATCTAAAGGCTAAGGATATAAGTAAAAATAATAGTTTTAAATAGTTTTAATTAATTTTAGGCGTTAGTATAGAGTTTTGATCAATTAAACTTATAAGGTATAATAAAAGTGCGCGACTCATTATCGCGCGCAACTTATTATACAACCACGTTATAGGGATATATAATTAATAATTAGCAGTAAAATTATAAGCGGCTGTTATATAAGGCGCAATACTTAAAAAGGGCAGCTACGCCTCTTTAAAACTAATTTATTTTGCAAACCTACTAAATAATTCTTAATCTTTAATGCAAGTAATAGCTTTTAAGGCTATAATATTATTATTAATATTATTTAGTTTTAAGTTTATTTGCTTATTGTAATTATATATAAATAAATATAAAAGTAAGAATAATAGCATAAATATGCTTAGTTTAGTTAGTAATAAGC